>BGPR01003331.1:56909-140989 GCA_013235015.1 Araneus ventricosus | reverse complement strand
CGAAGAAAATGTTCTATTATACAATTCCATGAATTGCAGATTATATTCTAAAATTATATTATTTGTAGAATTTCCTGGTTTAACTCGGAACATGAATCAATTAAACAAATAATTTAAATTCATTAAACTGATATGAATCAGGATTTCAAATTCTTTGTAAAATTAGTTTAGCAGCTGTAATAACTAATAAACACGCTTTTCGGCAAAATCAGTTCTTGGAATATGGGAAGGGATATTTGTAACGAATATGTCAGGTCAATATGTAACTTTTAATTATTAATTTAATGGAAAGCAAAAAGGAATTGTTAAATAAAATAAATAACTTTTACAGCAAATAAATGCTAAAAAAACTTCATGTTCAGTGTAGTTGTGAGTAACCTATTATATTTTAATATTTTTAATTCACATTTACAATGTGTTAAATTTAATACTTATCTCTTTCTTTTTTTTTTACTTTTATTTTATTGAAATCCATAAAAAAAATTATGAAGCACGAAACTTTTCAAAAGAAAAATCGTTATTTTTTCACATACTTAAACAGATCTTTTAACTGTTAAGTCTATTAATTCTGCTTTTCCTAATTCTTTACCTACTTGTGTAAAATCGATTTTGTTTAATCTATTCTGAAAAAATTTTTAATTTTAAAATTTGAATATTTTTTATCGATTACTAGTATAAAGAATTATTTTTATAGAATAACTATTTCCTCCTGTAGTTTCTGCTGTTCAATAAAATTACCGAGTTCATGGTAGTTTAATTCTAAGAATTTCAAGGCAATGAGCAAAATAATTTTTGTTATTCTTAATATTTTCTCAATATATAATATTCCCTATTGTAAAACTAATGATATATGGCTCTACAAGAATTCTCCTGTATTATTGTACATCTTTCTTTCCGTAAATAATTTCAAAAATTCATTTTAACAATTTCTTTTTACTTCATTTAAATGATATTTATGTTTGATGATAATAAATATTCATTATTTTTCAAAGTAAATATTAAAAATTTCACGCTTTCTAAGGAAATAAAAATTAATATTATTAAAAATTTATATCAAATTTCACAATATATTGAAAAAAATGTTAACATCTTATGTATATTGAATAATGTTTGTTTATTTCTTCCAGCCAAATGGAGATGATTGGACGTCTATTCCAGAATTAGCCCCTTTCTTGGTATTTCTTTTATCTATATCTTCAAATATGCTCATAAATTATAAACACTTCATTATCTTATCATTATATAGAATTAGTAGGAGAAATTAAACACTTTTTACAAGGATTCTTAAGCATTTCTAGCTTATAAATATTAAGAGCGAAACCTAGAATTATCTGATTAAAAGATATCCTTATATTATCCAAGCATTAATAGTCGCACAAAAAAGCCGTTACGAAACATGAATGGCACCTTATGCAGCAATATAAGGTCTGTTGACTTAATGCGTATTTAACTCTTTATGTTCGACATTCATTTATAAGGTTATTTTTAAATACTAAACAAACATTTATTAAATGATTAAAACTAACACATTCCACAACATATCAAAACTACGTACACCCTCACTCTATTCTGCCGTACAAGTTTTAAATCAAATTCAAAGCAAGATAACGCCTGTGTGTTGCCATTCATCTGATAACCTTCACTATTATAGTTATATATAAATTGCAGTCAGGTTTTTGTCAGACATTAATAAAAATATTGTTGCAGATCTTCACAGAATTTTATTTTTAGAGAAAATGCTGCTATCTGCTACTAAAAATGGGAAACATGTTTATGTGTTCACAAGGACAAAGTCCCGTTATTTCCAATTGATTGAGCAATGGATAGCTGAAGCATACATATTGTAGCATACCGGAGTAAAGTTTGAACTACAAATGTACGTGCAGCAATTGAATCTAGTATAAATATTCCTAATATTCTAGTATAAATATTCCTCTATATATATATATATATATATATAAGATCAGATTTAACACTTTAATCACGAGGCGCCTTTTTTCTTCTAGCCCCTTTAAAACCGAGCCCTTTTGGGAGGATACGACATGAATTGGACTCTCCCAACCTGGGTGTTCGTTTACCCTGCCCCCTGCTATAACCTACTCTTAAGGCGCATGGAAATGGGGTGTGGTTGTGAAGGAAAATTTAACCTCCTACCGCGATTATCTCCAAAGCGTTCTCAGAACCTCACCTACCTCAAAGGAAGGCAACCGCCCCAGATCCTCTTCACGGTTCGGGAGACATTATTAGACCGCCCGGGAATGCCTCGCTCGGTGTGAGAGGGTTAAAGGTGAAGTGTTATACATTTTGGTCAGGGAAAAGACAATATTTCGCGCAATCTTTTATATTTCATCATTGAAGATAATTTAGTTTAGTTTTCACTACATAAAAGAATAATAATTTGCTATTATCCATGATCAGAATTAAAAAAGTAATGCCTGAGCGGCGCGATGTTATTGCTAGCTTACATGCTTGAATAAAAAAAGGTAGATAGGAATGCACAGAAAGTTTAAGTACATACAGAAGGGAATTTCCCCGGAAAGACTCGTGACTCGAAATGAAAGTCGTAATGCGCTTATTACGATGGAAGTAGAAGTAATTAAAAATTAAGTGTTGTTAAAAATGATATATATATATATATATATATACACAAAGAATGTATTTACAGTTCCCTTAATTGGGTCTAGTATAGCTAGAGATTACAGAAGTCTTGGATATCTCGCGGCTGAGTGTCGCTGGACATACGTAAGGAAAAAGCTTCTGCCAGAAACCATCTGAGGTCTCGAGGACCAGCCGCAGTTATGATTAGGGACAGATATGCTAAAATCCAGAATTGCCGGGATCACTTTCACAGTACATCAATAACCGCATCTGATCATTTGACCACCAGTGTTCATCTTCACTTCTGGAATGGATTTGTAAAACATCTGGACAGGCAATTAGGGTGTCTTCCCAACTCCAGGGACTCGCTGAACGATTACGTTGCAATATATGTTTACTTTATCTTATCGAAATCATGAATTATCTTTTTAAATGTTAACTCTTTAATCAAGAGGCTACTTCTTTCTTTTAGACCCTTTGAAATCGGGTCTTTTGTTGAGGATACGAAAGGAATTGGACTCTCCCAACCTGGGTGGTCATTTACCCCACCACTCAGTTGGCAAGGATAATTGAACCCCCTACCACGCTTATCCTTGAAGTGATCACAGAACCTCATCTCCCCTCAAAAGAAGACAACTGCTTCAGACCGGCCTTCGTCGCTGTTAGAGGAAATGTTTAAACCGCCCGGGACCACCTCGCTCGGTGTGAAAGGGTTAATTATCTCTGTAAATTATATTCCACATTGAAAGCATGACTTCATACTGAAGATAACACTTATTATACTTTTTTGAATTTCCATTCCTTTATTTCCATTATAAACCTTTCAGGGCGGAGGTTTATTATGAAATAACTTCTTTAAGGAGCATTTTTCCGATGCAGTTGGTCATCTTTTGGAGTACTGGTAGTAAAAATACCTTTTTCTGATATTTAAAAAAAACAGAGGTCAGCTTAATTTTTCTTACGGATTAACACACAAATTAACTTCGCCTTTGCTTAGAAAAATAAATTGATTATCCTCCTGAAAGAAATAACCATTTCAATTAGCCTCAAAAAATTAAATTTGCCTCTACAATGTTTTATAAAATGTTTCTAATTATTATTTCTCAAATATTATTTGCTCACATCAAATTCACTTTGAAAATTTGAATTACTTTTACACTCTGTTCTTCATTATATACTATTCTGCACAAATTTTATGAGATAAAAAAATTTGTACTTTAGTATTTAGCATTAATTAAATTAAATTCTAGCATTCATTTATGAACATGACAATATAGTTCACCAAAATAAAATATCCTAAATATTGTATAATACTCTAATTATTCTAAAATTTCTTTAATAAAGTAATTTTTTCCCTTTGTAATATTTTTTTCCGGATGGAATATATTGCTTCAGTATTCATTAGCTCTCATTTACAGAATTTGATTTAATATTAAAATTGACATTTCCATATTAAGAGCTTAAATGGAATTAAATTATCAGTTTAATTTTAATTGTTAGAATGGTTTCTGTAAACTCGTCGGATAATCGTAATGGATTTCACCAGGAACCTATTCTAATAAAGCAGTGCATTCTACTTTTAAGAAGCCGAAGCAGTGCACTGAAATTTTAAGTTGTTTTTCTACTTTTATAAAATGCATAAAAAGTTAAGAACCGAGTTAGGCAGCAAGGAACTTCGTGATGTTAATGATAATACGGATTTAAAAAAGATTACTACTAATAATATATGTGAAGGAGTAATAAATGCAAATTTAAACATCCGAACATCTATGATTTCCAATTAAACTTTCTCTTTCATACTAACAGATTATAAATATTATTCAATGCCTTTTTCAGGATTGTGTCCAGAATCTCGGATACAAGTGCAAATCTCGAGGAAGTAGTGAAAGTAGCGAATCAGGTAGCAGTAGAAGTAGTGAATCAGGTAGCAGTGGAAGTAGTGAAAGCAGAAAATGAAGAAGTATTGGAAGCAGCAAATCAAAAAGAAACAAGCACTGCAAATCAAAAAGAAACAAGCACAGCAAATCAAGATGTAGCGAGCACAGCAAATCAAGAAGTAGCGAACACAACAAATAAGGAAGTAGTGAAAGTAGCGAATGCAGTAGCTGTTAGTGAAAGCAGCAAATCAGGAAGTAGCGAGCGCAGCAAATCAAGAAAAAGCAACCACAGCAAATCAAGAAGTAGAGAACACAGCAAATCAGGAAAAAGTGAAAGCAGCGAATCAAAAGAATAGTGTTTCTGGAAAAGAAAGAAAGAATAATCCAAGCTACACCTAGCAGCGCCAAATATTATTTCACAATCAAAATGTCACAATCTTGAAACACGTTTCTACTTTTCCTTTTGAATTTTTTACAAAAACAAAATAAAATAACGTCTGGAGTAATGTGATTTGTGCATTGTTCATATCTCAAAGTAGCGAATCAAGTAGCTGCGAAAGAGCATAAAATTGGAGAATTAACGAAGAAGCGAATCAAAACAATAGTGATTTTTGAAAGAGAAGCAAGGAAAATTCCAGTCTACACCTAGCACCTCTAAACGTTTTCACCCAATCAAAATGTCGCACTCTTGAAACACGTTTGTACTTTTTTCTTTCGAATTTCTTGCAAAGACATAATAAAAGACACACAAAAAAATAATTTTTTTCCATTTTTGTGATTTGCATTTACTTAGTTTTTTTTATCTACATTATATATAAAGCGTAAATTTATTATGACAAAGCAAGAGAGTCTCTATCGAAATATTTCCTTTTAATTCTCGCAAGGACAGGCTGTTTGCAAAAGAATACTCAAACATTTAAGGTTAGTTTCCTCCTCCTGAACAAAAGAAGTAAGCGCACCATTTTAGGAATACTGTCCTATCGCCACAAAAAAAAACCTAGACACGAGACATGCCTGTGGCGGTAGTTATGGAAAAGGGATATTCCACTGCATTTTGGGGATGAAGGAAAGGGACGTAGATAGAACCGACGAAAGTCTCATTTCTCTTTGTACTTCGTTCTAAAACGAATTCCTCGCCTAACGGAAATGCGCTTAGTGTGCCAAATGTTGAGGTTGATTTTTTATCTGTATCCCTCCTTTCTTCAACTCGTCTATTTAAAACAACCTTGCTCATTGTTTTTCTCCTGGCATTAGGACAGTAACAGTGATTGACGAGCTGACAGCGCGAATAACTGCAGCCATCCAAACTGAAACATCGAACACGCTGAAAAAAGTGTCGAATGAGTTCTTCTATCGACGGGATATTGTTCGTGTTTCTGCAGGTGGTCACAATGAACATTTATAATTTTATAAACTTTAAAATGTAATTTTTGATTTAATTTGTACAGGAAGGTCGTTACAGCTTTAGTTTTGTAATTGTAACCCATCAAAGTTAGGATATTCTTTTGTAAACATCCTGCATATTTAAGCATTTAGAAGAATATACCAATTACAGTTACACTGAAGCGAAAGATCCTGTTACATTGCAAGTTTTCAGTTTTAATCTTATTATATAAGGACTGGAAAAAGAGCTTGCATGTTAACTTTATTGATTTTGCTCAAGACTACATATTTTTATTCACATTCTGAAGTCAGACTCCTTTATTTATTTTCCGACGAATATCAACAACGAAATTACAAGTAAATTATTACTAATTTATGTTTTAAATTGCTCCATGCTCATCAGATTTTCATTAACAAAACACAAAAATGTTTCGCTTATTAAGTGTATTTTTTTCGATATAATTATCCCTGAATAAAATACAGCCGAACCGCCATACATCGAACTTTCATACATCGACCATATCCGCCATACATCGAACTGCCATACATACTTTCATACATAAACCTTTTTGCATTTGTAACTTTCGATTTTGATTAGAAAAACAGTTTCACAACAACAACAAAACACAAGTTTTCGCTTAAAAAATCATGTATGCTTATTGGACAGAAAAGCGACCATGAGCTTTGTTTCTGAGTTGAGATATAAATTAAATAAGAAAAAAATATTTTATCGATTCAAACAACGATAGAAATCCACAGAAAACTGGAACGTTATTTACAAAAATGACAACAATGAAGGTCAGTGATATGTTATTCTTGGCCTCTCTTGTGCGCATCCCTTTCCTAATTTGAAGCGAGATTTTTTATTTTAAATGCTGTTAGTTATATATTTCTCAGAACATGCATCCCATCTTATTTATGTTTTGTTACGCCAAGTTGCTGGTAATCAACGGTCAAGAAATAAAAGATTCAATATTATTAGGTTTATTTTTGCCAACAGTCATCTCTTCAGTCCAGGTCCTTAATCAGATGATCTAGATCCTTAAAAATCAGATCTGCCAACTACTCGCTCCTGCTTCATTCCTTCATTGATTACGAAGTTCAATAATCAACATCATCATCGAAATTTGAATTATAATACAAGAATATTAATAGATCATGGTCAAACAATAGACTCTAAAAAAATACTCCTGAAAACAGAAAGTTTTTCTAATGATACCATGGATTGCTCTGTTATTATGTAAATTTTCTTCTCTGGTTATGTAATTTATTTCAAAATTTTTCTTTTCTTTTTAGGTTGCGAAATCGCCAATTAAATTTTTTTCCTGATACGCTTCCACTGCATGTCCATCTAAACCGATTACAAAGAATCATAATGATTTTTGAAATGGGTACATGAAGTGGCGTTATATATATATTTCTTATAGTATACTTACCCTAAATGGACGCATTTAAGTGGGAAGGAGTTCTTCAACTTGACAAAGGAAGTAGACAACGGACTGAAAATTAAATGCCTGGCAAAAAACAGTAAGAAACTTCGACAAGTGCGGTCTCTACAATTCTGAAAAATCGTGATTGCTTTATTAGAACCTTTGGGGAGATCGGAAAAGATTTAAATCCTAAAAATTTGACAAGATTCATGTATCGGTATTAAAATAGGTAAAATGATGCTAGGACACATTCATTATGGATAAAGCGACTGAATATGCTGAAGATATAGGAATTTCCACTTACAAGCCATCTATAGATGGTTGAAAAATTTGAAAGAAGTATTTCCATATATCGAAGTTTCTGTTTGTAGATTATTTATCAGGTATCTTCAAGGTATATAGAAGTTCGAAAGGTGTTTTGAATCATACATTTTATATTGATGATCTTGAATTTCCTAGATAAAAAGATTTTTTTTTAAACGTTTAGATAAAATTCTGGTTTTCTGTACTTGAGGCAGAGATTGTTACATATTTGAAATAAGGAACAGAACAAACATATACTTTAAAAAATGTTATGTTTTTTCCGTAGGACATTTCGAATTTATAACTTTTAATGTGACTCATTTCTTACCAATATAAAGAAATGTTATCAAAGCGCTTCCTTGAGATTTTTTTATTTATTTATAGTGTAATTATAAAGCAGTCTATTAATGGCATTGACATAAGAACGACGGTAGAAAATTTGAAAAAATGTGGTTTCAAACTCCTTTATATCTTTATATCTTTCCTAATATTAATATCAAGAATTCTATTGAATTCTTGATATTAATATTAGGAAATTATAAAAAAAAATGTTATTATATTGTCGAAATAAGAAATGTTTTTAATTGAGTTTCCTTATATTTTAATTAATAATACATTTATCCACGACTGATTTAATTCCTTAAAACCGTGGCGACATTTTTCTTCTAGCCCCTTTAAAACCGGGACCTTATGGGAGGAAGAGACATGAATTGAACTCTCCCAACTTGGGTGGTCATTTACCACCCCACCCCTGCTATAACCTTCTCTTAAGGGGCACGGAAATGGGCTGCGTTTTGCATGGATATTTGGACCTCCCTCCCACGCTTATCTCCTAAGCTATCGCAGAACCTCACCTCAGCTGAAAAGAAGCCAACCACCTCAGACAAACCTTCTTCCCTTTGAAAGGGAAATTTTTAGACCGCGTCTCTCGGTGTCAGAGGGTTAAAAATGGAAATGGCTCAGTATAGCCATTTTCAATTCAAGTTTCACTTATCAAGACAATATGGCAATTAATTTAAAAGGTAGAAATGGATTATGCATATGTGTGGGCCCCCAGCCGCAGCCGAGTACCTGTAGATGGCGCTGCTATCGCGAGTGACGTCAGAGAATCAAGCTGCCGAGAACAGTAAGAGACGACGAGGCGGTTGGAGATGCGTGAACGACGTGGATCTTTCCCTGACAAAGACAAGAGACGACGATGTGCCGTCCAAAAGCCTATTTAATGACGATTTACTTCAACTGTACATATCTTTATCTGTAAATATTGCTCAGTATATTAATGTAAACTTAATCCTGATAATATAACCATTTAGATTGATGAACTGTGTATTATTACTATGGAACACAACACTAAGCCTACCTGATAACCGCCTACATATGTACCACCTTCACTTGACCAACTACTCCCACATTTTCTCACAAATCTACTATTTGGATGCAAAGACCGCAGAATTTCATTTATCCTCTTTGCATTTTTGAGTTGAGTTAGAATATTTCCTTACGCACTGAGATATAAACTGATAAGCCGTCCAACCAAGCACAGACTTGGTTCTAAATTTAATTTTCTGATACAAATATTTGCTGAACTAGCCTTATATCAACAATGCTAAATTTTGAAGTTATGTTTCATTTGGACAAATTATACAAATTTGAACAAAATTTTTATAGCACTGGGTACTAGAAAATTATTTTGCATTATAAATTTTGCAGATGAGTATATGATGGAATAATATTATAAACAGTGGCGTCTCGTATTATGTAATCTTGGGGTTGCTGTCCTTCCTGCGCAGCTTTAATCCTTCACTGCGCAGTAATGTATATTTGAACCACTTACATATTTGGGCTTTTTTTTCAGTAACTTTAAGTAGTTTTATATTTAATGAATAACTAATAAACTACCTTATAAACTTTTCTTACAATAGGTAAGCATTTTAACAAATTAATTTTAATAAAAATTTAAGCTCAAAATCTGTATTCCGTTTTCTGTATTCCTTATTACATTAAAAAGAATTAACATAAAATGACAGTATAGGGCAGAAATAAAATAATCTTCTTATTAATTAACGAGAATAAAGTGTTATAGTATAACTAATATAAACAGAAGTGTAAGCGAATACTATTTATTAGTATCAGTAAAAATTATTTAAAAATAAAATTCATTCTTGTTTTGTTCTTAGCGAAAGAACAAAAATATTAACTTTGATGCTTTTACGACGCCTAACAAATTTTGTATCCATTGAAATCACAACAATTACATGTAATTGTACCCCGATTCATATTCTGTGCGTCACGAAGTATTTTATTCTTTTTTTCATAAAGCTGAGTTCAAGCTCTGATGTATTATGTAGTAACGGGAATTGCCAAGAAGATAAAAAAAAAAGATTTATTTATTCTATTACATTTATCTACATGTAGCCTGCGATAATTTAAATTGAGAAAAAACTTATCAATATTCCGTAAGATTTTTTGTTCCTTTAAGCGAACCGTGATTTATTCAAAATCGAGGCCGTTAAATTATGAATCATGATCCCAAATAGAAAGGTACAAAATATTAGGGTTCACAAAAATTTTGAAATCATATTTGTATCACGAAAACTTTCTATTAAGTATTTCATCAGCATTTATAGCTAAAAATCATCAAAAAAATCTTTTCGATTGCAAGAAATTCCATTACTATAAATTAAAATAATAATTACTATAAAAAATTACTATAAATTAATATAATTAAATACATTATATTTCATTTCAAATTTTGTTTATCGTTAATTACCCTTAATTTCTTTATTTCTTTTCAAAGTGTCAGCACGCGAAAAAATTTTCCTCTCGAAAGAACGTTTAAAACTCCGTTCCTAACTCGACGGGAACAGTCGATTTCGACACTACCCTTTCAGCTTAAAATTATCGTTGAGAAAGGTGCGAGAAGCCTGCGCTGGGTGACTGCGCATGTGCGCAGGCCGAATTACGTAGTGCAAAGATTTCGTAGTTCCCGTTTGACTTGTTACTTTCTTCTTCGTGCTTCTTCTTAGGGTATTAAAAAAATAAGATAGGATATAGACTTCGTTTTCTGCTTAGGTATTTCTTCACGTTGCATTTGAATATTGTAATCGTTTAATAGAAAATTGAGTTTGATTGTTAATAAATTTATATATTAAATGCTAAATAAAATAAATTGATTAAATTTACACAATGGAAAACATTGGGAGTGCTGTAGTACCGCAGTCCCTACAAACGAGCGGCCCTTAATTATAACTTGAATGAAATGGCATTAATCGGAAAATTTTGGGTTTGCTTAAATTTTAATTGATATAGAGGAACGGCGGTTTGTATGGGCCCTTAATGAAAATTTAATATATATCGTATTAAAATTCGAACAAACGTATGTATCTATCTATCTATGTCCGGTTATCTTCTCATGAACCACTGAATCTTGACACGAACTGAAAGTACTAAAATATGGAAGATAATCCAAGGAACCCGTTTTGAACATTTAAATTCCGAAATTTTAATTAATTAAAAAGATATTAATTAACAAGTGCAAAAATTAATTGAAATATTAACATATTTAAGTTTGTGGGGAACTTAGTGACAATATTTGTAGCGAAGAAACAGAGGCGGGCATATAAAAAAATGTGGATTCCGAGAAACGCTGGGTTAGTTATAAAGTAATTAAAAGATTAGATTTAAAAAATTTTAATTAAACACTATAGGACTGAAAGGAAGTTTATGTTTTTGGGGGAAGCTAGTGCCAATATTTGCAGAAAAAATAAACCGTAGGTGGGCCAATGAAAATAAAGTAATAAAAAGACTAGATTTGAAAGATGGATATTTACGTTTGTTGGGGAAAATAAGCAACAATATTTGTTGAAAAAAAACGGAGGCGGGGCATATGAAAATATATGGACCCCGAGGCCTCACGTGATCTCACTTCTCTCCGCCCGGGAATATTCCATTATTCAGGATTGCCCTCGCAACGTCGGGCCATGCAGCTAGTAAAATTTATATTATTTTTTTAATAAGCTACAACTGATCAAAACCTATCTTGGGCCACTTTTCTTCATGTTGATTATATTAAATACATTTATCAAAGCTATGCAAATTACATATCGCCACTAATTTTTAAGGCAACACATTTCAAAAATTTAAATATGTCGGGCAGGCTGGGTCAAACTAAAGAACACAAAATTTAAAATAAAAGCAAATAATTTTTTGGTCAGAAATCCATATATATATATATATATATATATATATATTGATTCTGTCGCCAAATTACAATAATAGAAGTAAATTAGCTTACATTGCCACCATTATCCTTGGTTATATTGGTTATTTAATCTTAGTTAGTTATTAGTTGTTTAATTGATTTTTACTCTTCGCAATTTACATTTAGGAACACCGTAATTGTCCGATGCAGCTTTTTCAGACATTTTATTTTCCAAAAGCACTTGCGATTGCAATTAGTTTAGTTTATTTATATTAACGTCCCGTTTTGAAGCAACACGAGGGCGATTTTGGGGCGGATCTTATAATTTTAAACCACGGTCAGATGACGAGGACGACACCTGAGCTTGCAATTCTCCCTCGATCCATGTTCCATGTCCATTCAGCCGATTCGGTAGATGTAATGGCAACAGGCATGGGGCGGCGTTCTGTCTTCGACCTTCGCCTTCAGGCTTCTTCATAAGCCTAGACTTTTTTTACAAAGTTAAAAGGTATGTTTTATTCATATGGCCCATACTACCCGATTTTAGCATGGCCCATACCACCCGGCCGACATTTAAAAGAAAAACATAATGAAGTCTACAGTTGTGTTAAAGGAAGCAAGATGAAACTTTCAAGGCATAATATAAATAATGTAAGTTAAATAATAACTCTAGTTTCATAATTTTATTCTTACTTGTGGAAGTCAAAAATTATGCGACTACTTAGATTCACAAGCAAAGAAAATTTACAGAAGAACGACATAAAGCAGTTAAGTCAATCAGATATCTGCAAAAGGCAGACTGATTCTATGGCTTTTCTATAGGCATAATAATGGTTATCTACCGGTAGGCCCTAGGAACACTAGGTGGCCCATACTACCCGCCGTTTCCCCATAGAATCATTTATTGTAGAGGGTAAGAACTTGAAGAACCATTTTATCTTATATGGGACAAAAGTTCTGTGAGAGGAATTATATATATATATATATATATATATATATATATATATATATATATATATATGTAGAGAGTTTTTTACTTGTTGACATATAAATGTTTATACTTAATTTTTTGTTCATGGTATCTATAGTATTTTCAATTCTTTAGATTTTGTTTTAAATTTTTAGATTTTGTTTTAAATTTGGTTGTATTGTTTAAATAATGACTTTTTAGTTTAGGATTTGCTTCTTGATATGTCTTGTTTACTTTGTTTCTGTATGATCATATATAATAAGTTATATTTCGAGTTATATATATATATATATATATATATATAGTTAAATATTTCAAACAATCAAAACATGTGTTACCTTTTCAATATATACATATATTATTCTAAAAATTAATATATATATATATATATATATATACATTACACTTTTAAATTGTTAATTGTAGTAAAATAAATGTAGATTTTATATTTCTTCTTCACTTCGAAACTTGCTTGAATTTCAAGTATTGATGAGTAAATTTCATCTTACTGGCAACTTGAATTACCACAAACTACTTAAAGTACCCTAGTGCAATGAAACGCATCTATCATCTCTTTGAAGCGGGCCATTATAACTTTCCTCCCACAGGTCACTTTTCTTTAAACGCTTTCACCCTATGGTTATGAACAAATTTTTTCCCTGCAATACCAAGTTGATGGGTTAACGTTTATTTCATCTTGCACTGGAAGAAAAATTGGAATTCTACCAATATTGTAGAGTTCTATCAAGAAATCAGAGAGCCAAGTATATATTATAACCGTTTTAGATATTGTATGCTTGGAAAAAACTTCTCCTTTAAAAGGTTATTGCTAGCAACTCCATGAAGAAACTTGTAGGGTATATAAACTTAAAAGAAGTAATTTTTTGTCAAAGCGGCAGATTAAATTTTAAAAGAGCCATTTTCTTCTAGTAATGGTATATTATACAATATTTGGGATTAGTTAAGAAAATAAAATTCGTTTAGTTTATAAGATAAACTCAATTTCATTTGTCAATTAATCTTTTTTTGATATTTAATTAAGAAATCAAGACACTGCGCTATGATTACAAAATAAAAAATTAAAACACCTTTGCGCCTGTTTCATTGAAAAATTAAGCAAGAATTTACGCCAACTTTGTTTGTAGCTTTAGATGTTACCACAAAGGGACTTTTAATAATTTTGTGGTTTCTGAAGTTAAAATATTAAAAGTATCAGCTCTAATCAGAGATTGTGAACCAGCTTCAATTAAAAAAGTTTATGAATGTGGTGCTAAGTACTATCCTTCTCTGCTTTAGGAAGGGTTAAAAATCCAGATTGTGTTAACAGAGCATAAAAATAAATTTATATTAATTATTAATTGTTATTCAAAAATATCTTCCGAATTAAAATCTAAAACATGATGCCTCAAAGAAGGAAAGAAATATTTTTGCTCAGCAAAATTTTTTTGGTAACGCAGTTTACTTTATAGATGTAGTTGTTTTTCAAGCGCATCATGAAAAGCAAAATTTGTTAAATTATGTGGTTTTAATGTAAACTTGTGCGATTTTAATGGAATGTTTTAAATTTGAATTAAATAATGTATGAAAATTTGAACTAAATGAATATGATATGAAATAAAATTTTACAAAATTTGAATTAATAATTAAAATCAATTTCAAAATCATTGTTATATTTTTGGTGTTTCAGTGCAAATATATTTTTCATTGCAATTC
Organism: Araneus ventricosus; assembly: GCA_013235015.1. NCBI lineage: Eukaryota > Metazoa > Arthropoda > Arachnida > Araneae > Araneidae > Araneus > Araneus ventricosus. The sequence continues at coordinate 126,514 of BGPR01003331.1, read as the reverse complement.
TCAATTTTATTGCACTTGCTAACTGATATTAAAAGTCAAAGTAAACAAAATAAGTAAACTGACATCTAACTACACTGTAAAAAAAATCCCGTAAAATTTACGGTTTTAAACCGGCAGCTGGGTTGGTTGTGCAAAACCGTAAAAGTTACGAAGTAAATCCGTAGGCACAACGGTTTTTTACCGTACAGGGACAAGTTTTTTCCGTAAAAGTTACGAAGTAAATCTGTAGTCACAACGGTTTTTTACCGTATGAGGTCAAGTTTTCTCGTTAAAAATTAAATCATCGAAGTAAGTGACGTCATCGACTGAGTTGAGTTGTTTTCTCCTTCTGTTCGAGTTGAGTTGAAACGTGCTGATGTGTATTATCGATTAGGATTGTTAATTAATCAAGGCTTTATTATTAATTTCAATTAATCTAATTTTTAATTGAACTTACTTGGACGATTTCGATGCAAGATGGTGACAAAACGTCGAACTCCTCCGAGCCGGGGATCGAAACTGCGTTCATAGAAACAAAAGGCAGTCTCTCTAACCACTAGACCACCGGAGACTTCAGAAAATTTAGTAAAAATAATCTATTTGAGTTTTAAAGTCACTATAGCTCTAGTGGCGCCACCTAGTGGTGTAAAAATCAACTATTGCCAGAACACGTGTTTTAAGGTTAGCTTTCATGAGTGAAAACAGGTTACTGCAACATGTGTAAACAATAGCGGAGATGGAACCCTATTAAAAACATGAAATGAATGCAATAAAATTACATTTAAGAAAAGGGAAAGTTATACGGAAAGCAATACCGAATGACGAAAAATAGAATTTGAACTGACGGTTTTAAACCGTTTATGGCTGGAGCGGAAAACGGGGAAAAACCGTTTTGTCAACAAAACAGCTTTAAACCGTCAAATATACGGAAAAAGTCCGGGAAAAAAACGGATATTTTGTACAGTGTAGGTGCTTCCTTGATTTTTTAAAAATATTTTAAGTAGAAAACATGCTCATTCAAACCACCATGTCATGTTTCAAAATGAAATATATTTCCAAATAAATTTACACTGATTATTATTCCATTTATACTAGATTTTTTTTTAAATATTTTCCGTAGAAAACATATTCAATGAAATCACAATGTCATGCTTCACAATGATATATTTTTTCAAATAAATATGCAATGTTCATCATACCTAACTTGTTATTGAAGATTGATATGTTTTTCGTACAACTATCTGATATGATCAGCATAATTTAACTTATGTAGCATTTTTATTATTACCTCTAGCCGTTTTTATGGGATTTATCGACAACTTGCTTCCTGCTCCAATTATTATAAGATAATTTTAAAAATTCTCCTAAAAAAATATTTGTAAAACAATTTGCAGTTTCAAACGTATTTTTAACAAAATTATAAAAATTGCATTTCTGATTCTATGATCTCATTCTATGCAGCGTTTTAATGTAATTATGTAATTGCATTCCTTCACCAAAATCTTATTCTATACAGCGTTTTAATTTATTCCATATCTGTTAATAAATGCTTATTCTTTGCAGAATCTTTATGTAATCATGTAATTTTATTCCTGTTCTAAAAACATATTATATACAGCATTTTGATTTGAATATCTGTTACAAAAACTTATTCTATGCGATGTGTTAATCGCTCTTAGTGATGCCAGATTAGCGTAGCTTGCCTGATACGACAGATAATTATGTAATAAATATTATCTTTTTGTAATACTAAGAGTGCAAGAAAATAACTGCAAAATTAAATCCACATTTAACATTTTCAATAATAATAATACTTGTCCAATGTGAAAAACCTTCAGATATTATGGATTCAGACTTGCACGCAGCCTTGCATATATTCAGGAACCGGATGTATCAAATATGAACCTGCTTGCCCTTCTCCTCAAGTTTAAAGAACATCAGAATAATTACCCCCTTTCGACCTCCTAGGTTTATACTTATTATTGCCATCTCTTATTAAGAATTAAATCAATGAGTGATACAATCACACATTGAGATATCACACCATCACAAACTGGGGATCACACCATCACAAACTGGGGATCACACCATCATAAACTGGGGATCACACCATCACAAACTGAGGATCACACCATCAGAAATTGCGGATCACACCATCACATTGGGATATACGGACACCGGAGAAAATATCAAAGAGGCAATTCGATAACCAATTGATAAAGTCCAAAATAGAATTGAATCCAAATCATTTACGGATATAAATGTTTTACTAGATCAGTAAGCACAGGAAAATAATCTGCTGGTACAGCATAAGTACCATCCATAAGAAAAAGTATAGAGACGTACGTGGGCCGTTAAGTTTTCATTCTCCTGAGATATATAATTTTTCTTGGTTGGTGGTAAAAACATACATAATTTCTCATGTATTTATTTAAAACACGTATCACAACAAATTCCAAGAACTTTGATAATTAAGTTTCAGTTAATGTTTTAAAGGAACTTACACTACTGGCCGAAAGTATTGTAAGATTTGTAAAATGCCAAACATTTGATGTTATTACCAATACAATGGTCCACAATCATTTGTGAAGAATCGCTGGACTTACAATCGTGGAAACTAACTCAAGTGAAGATTTTATCACGAGGACATTTAGGGGACCGACCAGAAATTAAGAAAGACGAAAAGGGATTTGGTCTTACCCCATTTCATAGAAACCTGATAATGATTTGAAACTTTCATCAATGATTTTGTTTCCTATGAACATTTCTTACAGGCATTTTTGTAAAACAGCATGCACATTCCGGAAGATATAAAGGTTCATTTAAAAAATCCCAAATTTCAATGCATGCTTTCTGGTGATAACAGGCAGAATTTTCAACAACATTTCAGAAAACTTGACAATATGTCAGATAAACATTTCATAAAAATTTAAAGAAAATACGTTGAATATTCGAAGAAATATGAATGTTTGTAGTAAATAATTTTTAGCTGAGCACGTGCGAAACGTAGCTTAATTTTTCTTTCATCGAATGCAGAAAATATCGTAATTTCAGCGAGGTGAATTACGGTTACACATTAAGGAAAGCTAAATAATGTGGGGTCTTGCAAAAACTTATATTTTTTAAACTGAGTGTTCGAATTCTTATAGTCGAAATGCAATTTAAATAATGTATTTATGTGTGTTCAGGATATTCAACTTTAGGGATATAGGACTTGAATATTAGGGAATATATGTTTAGGATTTTAAAAATCTTGTAATCTTTTTAGCCAGAACTGTATATAAAAATAGCACATAATTGAAGGATGGTTACGTCAAACTGCTACCTTGGGAAAAATGCAATAAAAGCCAGCTTTCTCTGAAATAGTTAATTTTTCGTTTTTTGTACTTGATTAATAAAACCTCCAATTAAAACAAGTTATTTTTGAAAGTCATTGAACCTTAAATTATTGTCTGGCGATAAATCCATTGCTTGATGCCATGAATAACCTTTCGAGTCGCAAATATAAAATTATTGCAAAATTTTAATTTTAAACGAATTTAGTGAAACTATCGTCAAAATCAAAGTGATTTTTAAAACGGTGATTTTAAAATATTTTATGCGTGTAGAACTTCTAAATATTGAATATATATTGTAATTGTGTTTTCCACTCTAAACTTGATATCTAACAGATATATAGCATTCTTAAAGGGATCACACATTTAAAAAAAATAATTTACCTTAATTATGTGACAATTTAAGAATTCTATATACCCGTAAAAAAGCTGGTTTCGAGAGTCATATAAAACGTGCAATGGCACTGATAGTAAACTTAAATCATGCTTAAAATCAAAGTAAATTTTAAAACATCTTTATCTTCCTATCTTCGGATGATAATAACAATTCAGTTCATATAAGAATAAAAAATCATTTGGAAATATTAATTTTAAATAAAAAATAACTAAGCGAATGCATAGCAAGACGAACAATATTTGACTATTAAAACTAGACTTGCAATCCAAGCACAATAGCATAAATGAAAATGCTTTTCCTCTTCGTTATACTGTATTGACTAAAATACGATTTTAAATCCTTAAATTCTTTATGGTAAGATATGTATTAATTATATTATTACTTATATGTATTATTGAGGCAGATATGTATCATGCCTCAATATCTGCTTCGATTAGAAACTAAGATATCTCTTAATTAAGTAAACGACTCTTCAATTTGTTTATTGTGGAAGACAGAAGTTCCCAGAAGCGTTTAATCTCGTTTCTAAACAATAACTGTCAGTTTCATTTCAGCAAGTGATCTGTTCTCCTGCTGTGTTTCTATGATTGCGATCCTGATTTTCATGCCAAATAAAATTGTCCTTATTATCTTCAATGAACGCCACCGGGTGAGCACCACGAGTACCTGGATGAGAAGCCGCCTGATACGTAAGCGGGTTCTTGCTTCCCTGATGGGCAAAGTAATGGTGTGTGATTGAGTTACCTTAACTCCTATGACGGAATGTAGAACGGAGGGTGTGGGCCATGTCCGGTAAGGGCTATTAGGACACCACTGTCAGTTTACCACTGCTGTCGTGACGACTATCATACAGAAGACCAGGATGGCTAGGTTGGGTGTGGGTAAATCGATTACCGCTACTTACTTCTATAAAACCGACACTTTTGTTTGTGAGGTTTCAAAAACGTCCCTTTTCATCGGAAGGGGAAAATTGGCTATGCTACGACAATTTTTTGATATAAATAATTATATTATCATGCTTTATTATGTCTTACTGCTCTATAGTAGGAAAAAAACATTTTTTTCCGTGTTACGCATTATATTATGATAATTGTTTTAAATGTAAAACAGATTATGAATGTTTGTACGCATTATTTCAAAAGTTTAGTACATGTTTTATTTGCTTATTATTTTCTGTTCCTTAAACTTTCTTGAAAAAAACCAAAAAATGCTTACATAAAATGATAATGCATAATTTCGGACGTGTTATCTGTAATTTGAAGACTTATAACTAAACCTTGAGATTTTTTGGTTTTAACTTGATGCAATTTGAAGTATGTGAAGTAACAACAAATTCATTCTTTTAAATGACATACGGATTTCTAAAAAGTAAGCAAAATAGTTTTTTGTAAAATGGATACATATAAATTCAGACAATTTAGACTGCTACTTTCATAAGACGACTTTCAGACATAGAAGTTCTGTGAAGTAAGTTCAATATTTTTTTTTATATTTTTCCAAAGAGCAGTACTCTCAGTAAAATAAGCTTTTCTCCATTTATCTTAAAGCGGTACAACTATAATGCTAGCCTTAAAATTCCTTGAAATGTAATTTTATTCTGAATTTGCGATGAGGTTATTCAGAAGCAGAAACAGAAGATTAACGAGTTCCTTATGGCTTAAATTGAAAAAATAGTGGATTGAATATGCGCAACACTATAGGAAGATTATCTTATAAAACTGGATAATAAAACTCATGTCATACAAATTTTTTTCATTTATCGATAATTTGATTGTGATAAATGTGTAAATTTTTCATTCAGAATAGTTAATGAAAAGTGTATGTATGAATGATCATCCTCTGGGATTTTTTTTGTTTCCTCCAAATTAAAATTAATAAATATTGGATGGTAAGTTAAAAAAAATATGTCATTTAAGGTTATGACATATAAAAATTAATTTGTACTCGTTATTTTATTATCCATTCATCACTGAAAAAATATTTCATATTACAACTGAGATACATTTCATTTTTAGCATATTTAGCACAAGTGAAACTGCTCTGAACATAACGATTGAAAAAAATTAATTAGGCTTTTTGTTTTCAGAAGTATCAATAGTTTCATTGCTATAAAGATGAAACACTTTATTTTGTTTCTGGGAGTGCTCAATGCAGTTTGCGTGTTTTGGAGCTATGGATATTCAAATGAAGAATTCCTTAAACAGTGGAACTGCATTTCAGAATGTAAGTTACTTAGAAAATTTAGACATCTAAATTTTAAATTATATTTAACTCTTTAACCCTTCGTTATCTGTGTCTTTTATGTATATGCTTCCTTTTATGCGAAGTGACATTTCAGATCACATGTTTTTTTCAATCTGTAATGTCTTTAATTTTTTTAAAATAAAATATCTAAAATATGTTTATTTTGTTCACTTTATTTAATTTCTAAGATGTTGCAAGGAAATACCCCAAACTTATTTATACTTTTTAAAGGCCATGATGAAAGTAAAAAACAAATTATTAGCTTTAACGAAGAAGGTTTTAGACAATCAGTTACAATTTCTGAATAAAATAGACTCACAAAGTTAAATCCTTAACTTACTAAACATTTACAATAATATACAATTAAAATACGCAAATAAAAATACAAAGAGGAAAAAAGAATCTGAGAATTTGAAATCGTGGTGTTGACTTTTGGCAATGGATTCTGAAGCCGAAACTACTTTAATCGGCACTCCTGAAAGTTTTATGAGGATAGCTAAAAAGGCGCGTAAACATTGCCATGGTTTGGGTATGTTTTTTGGGGGACTGCATGCTTTTATAGAGGTTGTTGTGTCACTTCCTCTTGATGTTTTGCATCGTCTGATTATGGTTTATTTATCCATTGAGCTATATATGTAAGATTGGTTATTGCTCCTGATTTTGAAAGTTTTCTTATAATGCAGTCCTTTCGAATTTGAGCAGCAAATGAAACTTGGTTGGCTTGAAGTTGTTTAACACTTTTTTCATTTCTTCTTAACCATTTCTAAGGTCATGGGAAGTATACTTCCCACTAAATTCATCAATTTTTAAATGCAATTTTTAAAGTTTGCGTAAGTTCTCGCCAAGTTTTTCGATAAAACAAAAACGCAGATATTTTTGTTTCTTGTCTCAAACCTTGCCTTGAGAAGGGTCTTGACTTGATTAACAAATATTTAATGTCATCCAATAAGCTAAATGAATTTCTTTTCTTGAATATTAATCTGAATTCCAAAGTTGTTTTATTATACCACTACTAGAAACAAATGAGCCTTTAAAGGGTTAATCTCTTCAGACTTGGGGTCCAGTATACCAGACTTAAATTTTGAACTGCTTTTATTAATTCTATTGTTGATGATATTACAAGTTATTATTTTAGTTAATACTCCAGGTTAATATTATTACAATATTTGTAAGAATTTGTGGTTTCGAATAAGACATCATTTCATTTGTTTAGTTTTCCCAAAATATTGATATCCTCTTTAAGATGCAATCGGCGATTAATTCTAATTTTTGTGTTAGTAGCTGCATTTAATCTTTTTATGTCATTTAAAATGCCTGAAAAATATTTTAATATCCTTTGGCAAATGTTTTAAGAGGAAATTTGTGTGATGTTTCACCTTTTTTTTAATAGAAATATTTTATCCTGAATGTATGTGTGTGATATCCAACAAACCGACCACGCGCATGTTTCGATTTGCTGCTTCATTAATTTATGTCGCAACCTCAATTTGTTTTCTCAATTTGTTTACAACTTCTTTTCATTTGTTAACATTGGAAGAAAAATAAAGTTATTTTAAATGAAAAATAATTACTAAATGAAAACTATTCAGCACTCGTAATATTTTGCCTTTGGCTATCGTTTTGTCGAAGTGCCCTGTGTATCAAAAATATTATATTTGTTGTTTTTTTGACGTAGACTTACGTCGCTCCATATTGGTCTAATGGTGTGTCGGGAAAGGAAAAAAATATGATGCCTTTTGCGCTATAGTTAAACGCTTATAGCTACAGAACCAAATAGCATATAGGGTTGGTTTTAGTTTCATTTAACAGAGAAGGGTAATAATTATATACTATATAAATATAAGGTAATAATTATAGATATTGAAGATTTCAAGAACAATTTTAGTATTTGTCATTACTGTTTACTCACAGTCGAGTTAGAAACTTGGCAAGAATCACGAAGAATTTTACATAGATAAGAGTCACATAATCACACTAGACTAATAGTCAGTATAGACTACCGAGTTAATAGTCACATAGAGCAACTTAAGTCACAGAAAGTCACAGCTGGGTAAGGTAAATAAGTCTACGCCCTCCAATCCCAGCGGCTGTTTCGCAGAGACAGCCTCCCGTCGATTTTTTTAAATTCATTTACAAATTTAAAATTTTATTTAAGAGATGCCATTTTTAGTAGTACAGCACACCAAAGGAAAAAAATTACTTATTAATAATTGTAGATATTATTTATCACCATTAAAGACGTATTTATAATTATGTTTATAAATTAAGCAATATCAATTTTTATAAAATTATTCAAGTATCATTTGAATTAAGAATAAGTCTGTGCAAAAAAATAATTATTATTATAATTAAAAATATTCGTAAATTTTTCAGTTAATTACAAACAATTTTGAAAAAGTAATAGCTAACAGGATCTAACCCTAATAAAAGGAACTGTAGACGAGTGCTGTGATACTCATGCTAGTTGGCTGCCGATCAATATTAATAGTACTTACTTCTACTTCGAATGCCGGTACTTACTAGTATATTAGCTGTACCGAAAGTTTGAAGGATATTTTCTCGGAATTGGCTGACATTGCATTTATATATTAATTAGTAAAGAACCTAAAAGGATACCAATGATATACAAAGTCTCATCCCGAATTGAATTTTTCTAAGGCGTGCCCTTCCTTTGTAAGTATTGTTGTTAGAAGTATATACGTACTGAAAACTAAAACACATTTGGTTTAAGATTATAACCAGCGGGAGTGGTCTCCCCTAAACTTTCTCGTATACTTTCTAAGTGGAGATTCGTCAAAATCTCGAGTTCGAATTTTTTTGACGATTACAATACTTTCTCTTTGTATATTTCGTATACGAGAAAGTGAAACAAACAAACAAACCGGAAATCAAATATCTGTTACAACGTTTCAAAACCAGCGGGAGTGACCTCCCCAAAACCTTAATATTTTGCAATTAAATCTGCGTAATTTCGCAATTTTTACGCGCGCTGAGGTACCACAACTTTATTTAACTTTTTTGAGTACAAAATCTTACTATATATATCGCACAACATTTCTCTACACCTCTGGCTAATCACAGGAGTCCATCCGCAGAATCTTAAAATGAAGTTTCGTTTTGGGGATTGCCATAATTTCCGAAGCGCGTGTTTGTGGCTCGCTACAATTTCCGCCAAGGCCAAACGCCATCCATACTCACTTGAGTAAAATAAGCGAAACGCTCGCCAACACACAGCCGTAATGTGCATATTGAACTTAATATGAAATTTGAACACCTGTTTTTGAACCGATTGAGATGGAAATTGGGCACAGATCTATAATTAATGTTAGCATCCGCGATATCAAGTTTTATTTATCTAAATCAAAGGGCTTATGAGATACAAGTATGCGATTATATAGACTGACAGACAGTCAACCGTTTGACGGATTTGGCCCACAATTTTATACGGACCTACATTCATGACGATAAAACTCTGTACCAAATTTTATCCATCTAGCTATTCAAGTTTTTGAGTTATGGTGTTCACATGACTTCGGACATACAGACAAACAGACTTCCCGTTGACGGATTTTGTCCAAAATTCGATAGAAACCTACTAATTATGTTTAAAGACCACATACCAAATTTCATCTCAGTAGCTCTAATAGTTTTCGAGTTATAGTGTTCACAGACAGACAGACAGACACACACACAGACATAATTCCAAAATTATGTTTTTCGGACTCAGGGAGGTCTAAAACGTGGAGATTCATCAAAATCTCGAATTCGAATTTTTTGGCGATTGCAATACTTTCTCTTTGTATACTTCGTATACGAGAAAGTAAAAATATTACTTTGAAGCAGGTGCGATAAAATAAGCAATGCAATGAATATTAAAGTGAAAATTCTGCTTTGGAATTGAATTCCCAAGAAAACAATTTGTACTACCACAACCGTGACAATTGCAAAAGCGCGTGAATAAAAGATTTTCTGAAATAATGAGATTGGTTTGAATTTTATTTGCAACAATAAAAAAATTTTCACAATTCATGTTTGAAAACATTATTTATTGTTGTAAATAAAATTTACAACAGTAACAGATTGCTACCAGTAGTCATGCGCATGATAATCGGATTAAAAGAAATTGAATATGCAATGCCTTATATATAATGCCTCTTTTTGACGGATTTGGCCCAAAATTTTATACGGACCTACATTCATGACGATAAAACTGTGTACCAAATTTTAACCATCTAGCTATTCAAGTTTTTGAGTTATAGTGTTCACATGACCACGCACATACAGACAGACAGACTTCCCTTTGACGGATTTTGTCCAAAATTTGATAGAAACCTACGAATTATGTTTAAAGACCACATACCAAATTTCATCGCCGTAGCTCTAATAGTTTTCGAGTTATAGTGTTCACAGACAGACACACAGACAGACAGACATGATTCCAAAATTGTGTTTTTCAGACTCAGGGAGGTCTAAAACGTGGAGATTCGTCAAAATCTCGAGTTCGAATTTTTTGACGATTACAATACTTTCTCTTAGTATACTTCGTATACGAGAAAGTAAAAATTGGATTTTAGAAAATTTTGAATTTCAAAACAATTTTTTTTTTTTATCATTCGTAATGTTTTTAGACCAAAATGCACTACTTTTCATTAACTTTTGAAAATCTAATTCAATATGTTTCAGAAGCCTATGTTAACCAGTTTCACTTATAAATTTTAGATGGAACAAAACTTAACAATTTTAAGTCAGCTTTCAGTAAAATAACTCTGAGCTGAAACGTTTTTAATTCTTTCTTTCCAGCTGGAGATGAAGATCTGTGCAATGAATTTCAGGACTGCATTACTCTAATACCACAATGTGTAAGAAAAATTATTTGTGGCAATAGTTTTGCAATAAAAGGACATTATTTATCTATACTTATAAAAGTCAATGTTTGTGTGCGTGTGTGTGTGTATGTGTGAGTCTGCGATGTCCAGACGAATCTATCGCACTAACAGCCATGAAATTTGGAATGGTGACTGAATGCACTTTGAAGCTGTAATTTTAAAATTTAATCTCGAAAATTTCTTATTTAATGATTTGTGATGTTTTGGATGATTTTTCGCACTAATTTCTTGATAGCATGGATTCGGATAATTATACGAAAAAATAGATACACCAACAGAAAGAGCAAACGACTTCCGTTGGAATTTATTTTGTTTCGAACATCTAACGTACTTTACTGAATTTTAGGATTTTTTAAAAAAATAGTCACTTTTCAAAAAAAATTCCGGTATTTTTAAAACTCTTGCATCCGATGTTCTAATAAATTTATAACTTTCAAATTTTTTATGGCAGTAAATCAATTATTTTTCTCTGACTTTAAACAAGAACGGTTAAAATATTTTATTTCTCAGATTTTAAATTAATTTATTTCTTGATGGGATCAGAGAATTTTTCTCCAATGCCGACAGTGAAGAACCACGCCGTTTCTCCCGGTTTCGAACTGGCTACGCCATCTGACGCTTAAAAAACATCCGTGATTTATTCCCTCGCTGGACGCAGTCATAAAGCAAGCAATACCAGAATGTTCTGACTTGAAAACGTGAAATTATGAAATGGCAATGCTGAAATAAAGGAAATTATATATATATATATATATTATTTTTGATTGAAAATAAATATTATGCATACTGTGTCTCAATGCATGATTATAATAAAGATGTGAAAGTATGTTTTTGTAATTAAGTTCATTTCGTTATAGAAAAAGAAAGTAATATCAAAGTAATATTATGGCAATGATATGCCATTATCGCGAAGAAAAAAAGAGGGAAAATCAATAATGTGTATCTTTTAATTTGTTTTGGTTTTCAAAACTTTTTCGTGTCATTGTGGGCGTTTCTTTCTTTTTCCTTTTCATTTTCTTAAAGTCCTGATTCCACAGGCAATGCCGTGCGCGTACTGCAAGTAAATATATATTTATCAGATGCATAAAATAATTTCTGTCGGCTTATTTAAGTAAAATGCAGAAACAAACACATAAAAATGAAGTGCCTATCATTCATGTAATTGTAATGATTTAGTTAGACCGCATTAGTGCTGCTTTGCAGCAAATTAATTCCAAGGGTATAAAGTTCATCTTACCAGTCCAAGAAAAACTCGCATTTCTGAATTCACGCCATTAAATGTTTCATGGGAGATTGAATCATGTAATTCCTATACAATTTTTTCTTGACAAGGAATTCCTGTAACTGTCTAAAAAGTTGTATTCCAATGGAGCTATGCTTCGGAATCCACGATGAGTAGTTTCACTTCGATGATTTAGCAGCATGAAGTGTGGTGATATCATGAAGAAAGATAGCGTCTATACGATTCATATGTTTACGATTACTCTGTTTCACTTTCGTCAACACATTGGAGCATCAAAGACTTGGTTACTTGAGATTAATTGATTGCCCTTTCATATCACGCCGTACATGTACACCATTTTGGAAAATCATTCCTTCTAATTAAATTTAGGATGCCCTGCTACGTGAAACATTGTTCTTCGAAATCTACTATTTTGACAATGTTCACATTTCTAGACACATGCTAAGTTCGCTCTGAAACTTTTTGTTTAAAGAAAGAGATTTGGTAGAAATACAGGTATTAATCTTTTTTTTGTTGTTGTTCCTTTTCTAAATGGAATCCACTAATCCAGTTAGGTATTGTGAGAGCGTGTATTTGCTTGTAAATAGTATTGTAGATATATTAATGTATGGTAGTAATGAGACATTCATGAAAATCTACGTAAATCAAATAATTTAAAATTTTTATTTCTCTTGATCAGTTTATACGGTTTATTATCCAGCCGAAAAGCCACCCCGAGTAGGAAGATAATGAGAAACTGTCATATAAGAATCTGGTTTTCGGCTTCCTTCAAGAGTTTCTGGATAGTGGTGTGATCAGTTAACAATTCCAACACTAAAACAAGACGTGCCTGTAATGTTTCTCTCTTTTGGAATGATAGAACAAGATTTTAGAAAATTATCTCTAATTACAAGTACACAAAAAACACATTATAGAACTTAGTTCAGTATGTCACACTGTGGAATGATAATTCTTTCAAAACAACAAACAAAAACAAGTTAACTCTTCCTCCCGAGGTCGAAATCCATTTGAAGTGTGTTTACAAAAAGCAACCATCAGAGGCATGATGGTGCGCCAAGAATTCTACGAACCATCGCCAACAGTAGCTAAAAATTATAGTAACCATTTGTGAGGGCTCCATGACTGAAACGCTCTTAATGTGGTCTGTTTGAATGGCTTTAACGCCACACATATTAACCGCATATTGATGAATCCTACTATGGTAGTGATTGATGTCGCTTCTCATTGGCTCTCAGCATCACGTGACTTCGCTTCTAAGAGACGTCAAAGCGCTTTAACCCAAGCTTTGTGGCAGAGAATTTAAATGGTTTGGAATCCGTCAACTAAATTATCTATAAACCCTCAATTAGAGAGAAGAGAGATGGCTACATTAAAATAAAAGTTTTATGAAAATGAAGAGTACACTAATTATAAAAAGAGATTAATTTCCTATGACATCGTTATGTCTGAAAAATATTAGGCGATTCATTATCCTGAAAAATAATTTTTTTTCAGGATAATGAAAATGAAATAATGATATTTTCTTCAGATCGTTATAATTAATCGATATTCTGGTTCTGTAGGAAGCATTTATTCAATTTGGAAAAAGGATAATCTTCCTTATTTATAAAAAATCGAGTTGAAATATTTTTATATTTTATGCTTTTAATTTTTATATTATTGTAGAGCTCATTTTTGTATATTAAGTTAGTTACATGAAAGATGTTAAAAACTATAGTTCTTCAATTTAAAAATTAATTTATGTTTTAGTACTTGCTACCATACTCATATTGCATGAGAAAAATTCTGCCTAACAGAGCTGGGCATTGCAGTAAAACAGAGCAAGCTTACGGCAGTGGAAAACAACGACTTGAGGTAAGATACTTGATACCACAAATACAAGTGAAATAATTTAACAAGAGATATTAAAAATTAAACTTTGCATTAAACAGAATTCCAATAAAATACAAAAGAAAGATACTTTAATATATACAGAAAAGAAAATGCAGAAGAAGTAAACAATAGTAATAACAATATACCTTTTGAGCGCAACGCAGCAGCATCCAGTAATTGCATGAACAATATTGACATAATAAACTAACCAATGACCATTCGAATGGAGGGTTCGCCATTCGAGTTCTTCTAATTTCTTTTTTTCCATTTTATTTGTTTAATCTTAATATGTTATAATTTTATTGCAGTATGATATTTGTTGTTTGATTTATTTTAATTGTTTAGTTTATTATGACAATATTGTTAAGGCAATTACTGGATGCTGCTGCGTTGCGCGTAAAAGGTATCTATCCTATTAAAATTCGAAGGTAAACAAACGTATGTATGTATGTATGTCCGTCCTTCTATCTTCTCACGAACCGCCGAATGGAGAAGCGCGAGGAAAATACCAAAAGATGGGGAATAATTCAAGGAATCCATTTCGGCCATTTAAATATCGAAATTTTAATTAGTGAAAAAGATATTAACTAAAAACTAATTTACAACAATACTTTTCATTGTTTCGGATACTTTATAACAATACTTTTCATTGTTACAGCGCAATTCAAAATTTATTTTATTGTTGAAGTCGTTTACTTTAAAGAACATTGTTACAACAACAATAAAAAAGTGACTCTGACAGAAATAAAAAAAATGTATTGTTGCAATATGGAAACCTGAACAATGCAACAAGTCAATGTGGATAGAGTTTTGTGTGGGTTTTGGTAATTGATATAAAGAAACAGGGAAAATTAAATCGCTCATATAGTGTTTTTACTAAAACTATTGTTTTCTATGAGGTTTCACTTTTAGATTTCATGTACTCAATGCTTCTTGCTTCATGTGCATATAAACTGGAGGCGGGCATATGAAAAAATACGGATTCCGATCAACGCTGGGTTATCTCATTCCTTCCGTACTAAAGTCAGACAAAAAATAATTCCGGAATCGTAATTTTACAAAATAAAAGATTATTTTTGCGATTTTTTAAAAGTATATTTTGAAGCCTTTACGCGGACGTAAGGATTGAACCGCTCTTTTCTCTTTTTTTATTTAGGAGAGAATGTTGGGCATGTGTCACATGACCTCACTTTTCTCTCCGTCAAGGAATGATGCATTATTCGAGATAGCCCGTGCAACGCCGGGTCACGTAGCTAGTATTATTATAACTATTGTTTACTTCTTCTGGTTCTTCTTTTTTTTCTTTTTTGTATATATTAAAGTATCTTGATACCACAAATACATTTATGGGAATTTTTTGTTGAAGCTTTTGTCGAAGATTCGACGCTGACTGGATGCATACAGGGATGTCCACAACTAATAGCGGCAAAACTAGCAAATTTCTAAACAGTTAGAATAGGCATATACTTCAATGTGGAAAACTGTTTTAAATGACGTAAAGAATTTTATTTTACTCTGCAGTGTAAAAAACGACTTGAGGTAAGATACTTGATACCACAAATACATTTATGGGAATTTTTTGTTGAAGCTTTTGTCGAAAATTCGACGCTGACTTGATGCATACAGGGTGTCCACAAGTAATTGCGGTCAAATAGCAAATTTCTAAACCGTTAGAATAGGCATATACTTCAATGTGGAAAACTGTTATAAATGACGTAAAGACTTTTATTTTACGCGGTTTGAGTCCATAAAGATAATGCTGAAAAAATTACGAAGTCTAAGTATCTGTACGTTCTCCAGATCCCATCATCCCATCATAATTAATAAAATATTCTTGAGACACTCACATATGAATCAAAAATGTTCCGCTCTCCTGTTTGAAAATCTGAACGAGTTATGAAGCTTCGAATATTGCTATTTTAGATCATTTCAGTGCCTAAATCAAGGAAGATCCCTAAGATAAAGAGGATAATCGCTAGGGGATTACCGCAGAGGTACATCGATGTTTTACCTTTGTTGATATTCATCGATCAATTTAATATCATTTTATTTTTATTTGTTTACCAGCCGCCTATAGAGACCAGATAGTTTATCTTCTTTTACTTTTAATTTCAGATCCATGAAATATAGTATGAATTACTCTAAATAAGCAGTTTCCATACCTTACATTAGATATTTTACGATAGCTATGAGACCCAATACTGAAATTTGAACGTATACATGGCTAAAATACTGTTTCAAACTTGCACAATAAACGTGAAGTATTTTGAATGATTAGCTATTTATCTATGTTTGCAAAATAGCGAAAACAAATTGGCGAAATCTCTCTATTTGCTGATACTAGGGAATGTAATCTGTTTTATTTCACGATCTCTCACGAAAATGGTTGGTGCTGGATACAGGCAACAATTGATGACTTATCTATGGGTCAAGAGCTATGAGATAAAAATTGACGAAATCGGTATAATGGTTGGGGCTGGGGGACACTGTTAAATTTTTCCCATAGAGAATGTACAATAAATTAGTGTTTTTTTTAGATTTCATTTGAAAGTGTTTGGTGGTATGGGGCAGGAGACATTTGATGACTATCTAGGGATCATCAGCTTTCATATGAAATAAAAATTTGCGAAATCGGTTAAGTGGTTTCCACTAGGGAGTGAACGGATGAGGTCTGTATACTCATTGCTTTAACATCCATAAATATTTGTCGTGAGATTTTATTGCCGCGGTGGCCTAGTGGTAATGTGTCGGCCTTGGAGCCGGAGGGTTCCAAGTTTGAAATCCCATTCCACTGAAGATCCATCTTGTGTTAGACCTGTAGCATGTTAAGTCATATGTATGCGGGAGTCAAATGAACTCCCGCTGGTGTGGTGCGGACGTTTGGAGAGGGCAGTGCCAGCTCAGATCTCATCCGCGTCATCAGACTGCTGTTCAAAATTACGAGGTCCATCCCAAAATAGATCTCGTCTTGTATCAGAACAGGAAGTTAATATAACTTCGTGCTAACTATGATGAGATGTAATAATTTCTTTAATTTTATAAATTTATAACTAAAAGCGTATTTGAGGAACTACATACTCTCGAGTTGAATTTCCCTAAACAATTCAAACCATTTAGAATATTTTTTGCATAACTTCAGGATGTTTATAACTTAAGATTCTTCTGCATAATTAAAATTGTTCTTCTAAAATTTACTAATCTTCTATAAAAAGTTAAATAAAAGGATTTGAACATATTCTACATAATTGTTCTTTTATAAAATTATTTAGTTGGAATTTAATACTTTATATTAAGAAAAACTACTCCACTTAAATGACCACAGAAAAAAAAGAACGAGTGACTAGAGCAATTTAAATTACTACAATTCTTCCGATTTATTCTATCGATTATAATAATTATCTTTCTTCTGTCTATTTGTTGGCGTTTACAGAAGACTGTTATTCTGTCAGCTTTTTTACAGAATCTTTAATTATTTTCTTTATTTTTCAGGTTGATAGATGTTATTCGGATATAACAGCTTTAGTAAGTTTCATCTACTTCTTTATTTGGAAAATGAATCCTTATAATTAGAAAAGGAAATCTCGCAATTTCTGCTTTTGGAAGCATTAAGTTGGTTTAATTGGTTTAAAAAATGTCTAATTGAATTTTTGAATAGGGTCTCTCTCATTAAACATGTAAGAATTAATGAAAAATATTTCCAACTCTTTATCAATTTAAAATCCAAAAAAAAAGATTTATAAAATAATAATCTATACCTATTCTCATCGCTTTTTCTCTTCATTCAATGCCAATAATTCTTAAGTAGAAAGATGTTTAATTTGAAAAATTGCATTCCAACTTCTTACTTTGGAAGCCAACCCCCTCGAAAAAATTTAAAAATATTTTGGGGAATTTTTGGATTTTTTGCAGTTTCAAAAAAAGGAATGGTTTAATTTGGTTTGTAAAAGGAAATTTATCAAGAATTTTAGAAAATTGTATAGCTAAATATATTTGTAGGAAAACATTTCATTTGTTTGTTATAAATAAATGAGGGAGAAAAACTTTTAAAAATTTAATATGCTTTATTTCCGTACAAATTTATAAAAAAAATTATAATAGGTAAACAGAAATATTTTGATGAAACACTACGTCAGAATCTCATATTAAAAAAGAACAAGACATTTTATTATTTTGAAATAATTTTTTAAGTTACTGTATATACAAATCAATTTCACGGAATTTTTCAATGTATACCTTCTGAATAAATTTCCTTATTGCATTTGCTTCAGATACCGTTGGTATACTGCTAAAAGTGGCCAAATCAAAAAAAGGAAGAGCTACATTACTTAATGTTTTGATTTTAAATGCCATCTCTTTAATAGTATGAATCAGGCATATAAATATAATAAGTATTCGGCTTATATATTGTTAGGAACGATTTTTTTCTGTTACAGAGAAGACATTTTTTAACTAAAAGAAGGCATCAAATAATTTTTTCTTTTCTTTTCGCTTGGTCACTTTTACAGCATATCAACGATGCAGTAGTTCGTAGATAAAAAACACTGTTAACCTTTCTGTTATTTTTCCACAATTGTTTAACATTCCTACGTTCTATTTTCTAATCGTCTCTTGTAACCTGTCATTATCTTTCCCACTGTTTTTTTTTTCACAAATATTGATTTCTTAAATTTTAAATTATTATTATAGACCTATTAAACTATTTCGAGTATTTTGAGTAATTTCCTTTACATAAATTACTTGAAAGAAATCTATCCGACAATACTTTTTGTTATAATAATCCTCTATATTGCAAATTAGGGGATCTTAGTGGTTTAAAGCACTGATAAGTTAATTTATTATAACTAATTTTTTATATCAATATTCTTTAAAATTTTTTAAAACCAATATTTGGTAAAATATCGTTTCATTTTAACCAAATAGTAATCATTGATATTGTGTAAGGGTTTTAGAACGATTTCAAAATTTTTAAATTAAAAATTTGAATTTTTTTCTAGTAATTTGTGAACATCTACGAAGAAAATGTTCTATTATACAATTCCACGAATTGCAGATTATATTCTAAAATTATATTATTTGTAGAATTTAATGGTTTAACTCGGGACATGATTCAATTAAAGAAATAATTTAAATTCATTAAACTGATATGAATCAGGATTTCAAATTCTTTGCAAAATTAGTTTAGCAGCTGTAATAACTAATAAACACGCTTTTCGGCAAAATCAGTTCTTGGAATATGGGAAGTGAGATTTGTAACGAATATGTCAGGTCAATATGTAACTTTTAGTTATTAATTTAATGGAAAGCCAAAAGGAATTGTTAAATAAAATAAATAACTTTTACAGCAAATAAATACTAAAACACTTCTTGTTCAGTGTAGTTGTGAGTAACCTATTATTTTTCAATGTTTTTTAATTCACATTTACAATGTGTTAATTTTAATGGTTATCTCTTTCTTTTTTTGCTTTTATTTTATTAAAATCCATTAAAAAATTAGGAAGCACGAAACTTTAAAAAAATTAGTTATTTTTTAACATACTTAAACAGATCTTGTAACTGTTAACTCTATTAACTCTGCTTTTTTCTAATTATTTACCTACTTGTGTAAAATCGATTTTGTTTAATCTATTCTGAAAAATTTTAATTCTAAAATTTGAATATTTTTTATCGATTACTAGTATCCAAAATTATTTTTATGGAATAATTATTTCCTCCTGTAGCTTTTGCTGTTTAATAAAATTACCGATTTTATGATAGTTTATTGTCTTTAATTCTAATAAATTCAAAGCAATGAACAAAATAATTTTTGTTGTACTCGATATTTTCTGAATATATAAAATTCCATATTGTAAAAATAGCCTAGACTAATAATATATGTCTCTATAACAATTATCATGTATTATTGTACCACTTTCTTTCCATACGTAATTTCAAAAATTCATTTCAACAATATCTTTTTACTTCATTTAAAAGATATTATCTATATTTGATCATAATAAATATTCATTATTTTTCAAAGCAAATATTAAAGATTTCACGCTTACTTAGAGAAGAAATAAAAATTAATATTATTAACGAATTATATCAAATTACACAATATATTTGAAACAAATGTTAACATCTGATGTTTATTGAATATTGTTTGTTTATTTCTTCCAGCCAAATGGAGATGATTGGACGTCTTTTCCAGAATTAGCCCATTTCTTGGTATTTCTTTTATCTATATCTTCAGATATGCTCATAAATTATAAATACTTCATTATATTATCATTATATAGAATTAGGAGGAGAAAATAAACACTTTTAAAAGGAATTTCTTTCATTAAGCATATCTAGCTTATAAATATTAAGAGAGAAACGTAAAATTATCTGATTAAAAGACATCATTATATTATCTAAGCGTTAATAGTCGCACAAAAATCCGTTACGAAACATGAATGGCACCTTATGCAGCAATATAAGGTATGTTGGTTTCATGTGTATTAACTCATTAAGTAAGACATTCATTTATAAGGCTATTTTTAGAGACTAAGCAAATATTTATTAAATGATTAAAACTAACACATTCCATAACTTATCGAAACTGCGTGCATCGTCACTTCAATCTGCCGTACTAGTTTTAAATGAAATTCAAATCAAGATAACGTCTATCTGTTGTTATTGATCTAATAACCTTCTCTATTATAATAATAAATAAATTACAGTCAGGTGTTTGTCAGACATTAATAAAAATATGTTTACAGATCTTTAGAGAATTTTATTTTTAGAGAAAATGCTTCTATCTGCTACTAAAATTGGGAAACATGTTTATGTGTTCACAGGGACAAAGTTCCGTCATTTCCAATTGATTAACCTATACAGATAGCTGACGCATACATATTGTAGCATACCAGAGTGAAGTTTTAACTACAAATGTGCGTGCAGCAATTGAATCTAGTATATATATAAAATCAGTCTTTAAAGGTGAAGTGCAATCCATTTTGGTCAGGGAAAAGACAATATTTGGCTCAATCTTCTTTATTCATCATTGAGGATAATTTAGGTTAGTTTTCAGTACGTAAAAGAATCAGAATTTGCTATTATCCATGACCAGAATTAAAGAGGTAACGCCTGAGCTGCGCGATGTTGTTGTTAGCTTGCATGCTTGTATCAAAAAAGTTAGATAGGAATGCACAGCAAGTTTAAGTACCCAGAGAAGGGAATTTCCCCGGAAAGACTAGTGACTCGAAATGAAAGTCGTAGTGCGCTTATTACGATGGAAATAGAAATAATTAAAAATGAGGTATCGTGAAAAATGATTTAAGAAAATTAAAAACTTAAATTATCATATATATATATATACAGAGAGAATGTATTTACAGTTCCCATAATTGGGTTCACTATACCTAGAGATTACAGAAGTCGTGAATATTTCAAGGCTGAACGTCACTGGACACGCGTTAGGAAAGAGCTTCAGCCAGAAACCATCTGAGGTCTCGAGGACCTGCCACAGTTATGATTAGGGACAGATATGCAAAAATCCAGTATTGGCGCGATCACTTTTACAGTACATCACTAACCAAATCTGATCAATTGACCATCAGTGTTCATCTTCACTTCTGGAATTGATCTGTAAAACATCTGGACAGGCAATTAGGCTGCCTTCCCAACTGCGGGCACTCGCTGAACGATTACGTTACAATATAGGTTTACTTTATCTTCTGTCGAAACCATGACTTATCTTTTTATATGTATTTTAACTCTTTAGTCCAGAGGCGACTCCTTTCTTCTTGCCCCTTTAAAATCGGGTGTTTTGGGAAGGATACGAAATGAATTGGACGGACTCTCCCAACGTGAGTGGTCATTTACCCACCACCCATCCCCTTCCTTAAGGCGCACGGAAATGAGCTGTGGTTGGCAAGGATAATTGGACCCCCTACCACGCTTATCCGCAAAGCGACCACAGAACCTCACCTCGCCTCAAAGGAAGAAAAGTGCTTCAGTCCGGCCTTCGTCGATGTTAGAGGAAATGGTTGAACAGCCCCAGACCGCCTCGCTCGAAGTGAAAGGGTTAATTATCTAAGTACATTATATTCCACATTGAAAGGATGACTTCATACTGAAGATAACACTTATTATAATTTTTTCAATTCCCATTCCTTTATTTCCATTATAAACCTTTCAGGGCGGTGGTGTATTAGGAAATAACTTCTTTAAGGAGCATTTTTCCGAAGCAGGTCATCATTTTTTGGGGTTCAGGTAGTGAAAATACCTTTGCTGATGTTTCAAAAAAACAGACGGCAGCTTAATTTTTCTTACGAATTAACGCACAAATTAACTTCGCTTTTGCAAAGAAAAATAAATTAATTATCCACCAGAAAGGGATGACCATTTTAATTAGCCTCAAAAAATTAAATTTGCTTCCACAATGTTTAATAAAATGTTTATAATTATTATTTTTTCCGAAGCTCGCATCAAATTCACTTTGACAATCGGAATTTTACACTCTGTTCTTCATTATATGTTATTCAGCACAAATCTTATGACTTATAAAAAAATGTATACTTTAGTACTTAGCATTAATTAAATTAAATTCTGGCATTAATTTATGAACATGGCAATATAGTTCACCAAAATAAAAATTAATATAAATATTGTATAATACTAAATATTGTATAATACTCTAATTATTCTAAAATTTCTTTAATAAGGTAATTTTTTCATTTTGCAATATTTTTTTCCGGATGGATTATATTGCTTTAGCATTCATTGGTTCTCATTTACAGAATTTGATTTATTATTAAAATTGACTTTTCCATATTAAGAGCTTAGATGGAATTAAATTATCAATTTAATTTTAATTGTTAGAATGATTTCTGTAAACTCGAAGGATAATCGTAATGGATTGCATTAGGAACCTATTCTAATAAAGCAGTGCATTCATATTTTAAGAAGCCGAAGCAGTGCACTAAAATTTTAAGTTGTTTTTCTTCTTTTATAAAATGCATAAAAAGTTAAGAACCGAGTTAGAAACAAGGAACTTCGTTAATGATAATACGGTTTTAAAAAGATTACTACTAATAATATATGTGTAGGAGTAATAAAAGCAGATTTAAACATCCGAACATCTATGATTTCCAATTAAACTTTATCTTTCATACTAACAGATTATGAACAGTATTCAATGCCTTTTTCAGGATTGTGTCCAGTATCTTGGATATAAATGCAAATCTCGAGAAAGTAGTGGAAGTAGCGAATCAGGTAGCAGTGGAAGTAGCGAATCAGGTAGCAGTGGAAGTAGCGAATCCGGTAGCAGTGGAAGTAGCAAATCAGGTAGCAGTGGAAGTAGCGAGTCAGGTAGCAGTGGCAGTAGCAAATCAGGTAGCAGTGGAAGTAGTAAAAGCAGCAAATCAAGAAGTAGTGAAAGCAGCAAATCGAGAAGTAGTGAAAGCAGCGAATCAGGAAGTAATGAAAGCAGGAATTCAAGAAGAAACAAGCACAACAAATCAAGATGTAGCAAGCACAGCAAATCAGGAAGTAGCGAACACAGCAAATAAGGAAGTAGTGAAAGTAGCGAATGCAGTAACTGTTAGTGAAAGCTGCAAATCAAGAAATAGCGATCACAGCAAATCAAGAAATAGCGATAATAGCAAATCAAAAAATAGCGAGCACAGCAAACCAAGATGTAGAAAACACAGCAAATCAGGATGTAGTGAAAGCAGCGAATCAAAAGAATATTGTTTCTGGAAAAGAAAGAAAGAAAAATCCCAGCTACACCTAGCAGCGCTAAATATTATTTCACAATCAAAATGTCACAAACTTGAAACACGTTTCTACCTTTCCTTTTGAATTGTTTACAAAAACAAAATAAAATAACAGCTGGAGTAATGTGATTTGTGCATTGTGCATATCTCAAAGTAGCGAATCAAGTAACTGCGAAAGAGCATAATATTGGAGAAGTAACGAAGAAGCGAATCAAAAGAATGGTGATTTTGGAAAGAGAAGAAAGAAAAATTCCAGGCTACACCTAGCACCTCTAAACGTTTTCACCCATTCAAAATGTCGCATTCTTTAAACACGTTTGTACTTTTTCCTTTCGAATTTATTGCAAAGACATAATAAAAGGCACAAAAAACTTTATTTTTTTCTATTTTTGTAATTTGCATTTACTTAGTTTTTTATCTACATTATAAATAAAGAGTAAATTTGTTATTACAAAGCAAGAGAGGCTCTATCGAAATATTTCCTTTTAATTTTCACAAGTACAGTCTGTTTGCAAAAGAATACTCAAACATTTAAGGTTTGTTTCCTCCTCCT
The DNA here is from genome assembly GCA_013235015.1 of Araneus ventricosus. NCBI lineage: Eukaryota > Metazoa > Arthropoda > Arachnida > Araneae > Araneidae > Araneus > Araneus ventricosus. The sequence continues at coordinate 102,265 of BGPR01003331.1, read as the reverse complement.
CAACAAAACAAGTAACCGCACCAGTTTACGAATACTGTCCTACCGCCACGAAAGAAGCCCTAGACACGAGACATGCCTATGGCGGTCGTTATGGAAACGGCATATTCCACTGCATTTTGGGAGGTGAAGGACCTCGTCATCTGACCGCGGTTCAAAATCGCGGTTCACGAAGTCCGTCCCAAAATAGCCTTCATGTTGCTTGAAATCGGGACGTTAATATACCTAAACTAAACTATATCTCGTATGCTTCTACTTCATGTCCATCTAAACCGATTAAAAAGAATCATAATGATTCTAGATACGGCTACATGAAGTGATGTTATATATATGTTTCTTATAGTATACTTACCCTAATGGAAGTATTTAAGTGTGAAAGAGTTCTTCAACTTGATAAAGGAAGTAGATAGCAGACTGAAAATTAAATACCTGGCAGAAAAACAGTATGAAATTTCGATAAGTACGGTATCTACAATTCTGAAAAAAAGTGAGTGATTTATCAGTACTTTTGGGGAGATCGGAAAAGATTTAAACCCTTAAAATTTTACAAGATTCATGTATCGGTATTAAAATAGGTAAAATGATGCTAGGACACATTCATTATGGATAAAGCGACTGAATATGCTGAAGATATAGGAATTTCCACTTACAAGCCATCTATAGATGGTTGAAAAATTTGAAAGAAGTATTTCCGCATATCGAAGTTTCTATTTGTAGATTATTTATCAGGTATCTTCAAGGTATATAGAAGTCCGAAAGTTGTTTTGAATCATACATCTGATATTGATGATCTTGAATTTCCTAGATAAAAGGATTTTTTAAACGTTTTGATAAAATTCAGGTTTTCTGTACTTGAGGCAAAGATTGTTAGATATTTGAAATAAGGAACAGACCAAACATATACTTTAAAAATGTTATGTTTTTCCGTAGGACATTTCGAATTTATAACTTTTATTGTGACTCATTTCTTACCTTTATAGCGAAATGTTATCAAAGCGCTTCCCTGACTATTTTTTTTTATTATTTATAGTGTAATTATAAAGCAGTCTATTAATGGCATTGGCATAAGAACGACGGTAGAAAATTTGAAACATTTGGTTTTTAATTCTATTGAATCCTTGATATTAATATAAGGAAATTATAAAAAAAAATGTTATTGTATTTTTGAAATACGAAATGTTTTTTGTTGACTTTCCTTATATTTTAATTAATAATACAATTATCCACGACTGATTTAACTCTTTAAACCCAAGGCGACTTTTTTCTTCTATACCCTTTAAAACCGGGACCTTTGGGGAGGAAGCGACATGAATTGGTCTTTCCCAACTTGGGTGGTCATTTACCACCCCACCCCTGCTATAACCTTCCCTTAAAGGGCATGGAACTGGGCTGCGGTTTGCAAGGATAGTTGGACCTCCCTACCGCGCTTATCTCCTAAGCGATCTCAGAGCCTCACCTCCACTGAAAAGAAGCCAACCGCCTCAGACAGGCCTTCTTCTCTTTGAAAGGAAAATTTTTGGACCGCCTGTCTCGGTGTCATAGGGTTAAACATGGAAATGGCTCAGTATAGTCATTTTCAACTCTATTGATATTAAACTTTTTTAACCCTTTCACATAAAATGCTGTGTTTGGCTCTTGCATCGAATTAGTGAATTTTATATATTTAAATCTATAATCAAGTCAATATGGCAATTAATTTAAAAGGTAGAAATCGATTATGCATATGTACCACTTTCACTTGACCAACTACTCCCACATTTTCTCACAAATCTACAATTTCGGTATAAAGACCGCACAATTTCATTTATCCTCTTTGCATTTTTTAGCTGAGTTAGAATATGTTTCCGTACGCACTCAGATATAAACTGATAAGCCGTCCAACCAAGCACAGACTTGGTTTTAAATTTAATTTTCTGATACAAACATTAGCCGAACTAGCCGTTTATCAGCAATGCTAAATTTTAGCGTTATGTTTCATTTGAACAAATTTTACAAATTTGAACAAAATTTTTATAACACTGGGAACTTGAAAATTATTTTGCATTATAAATTTTGCAGATGAGTATATGATGGAATAATATTACAGACGGTGGCGGCTCGTGTTATGTAATCTTGGGGTTGATGTCCTTCCTGCGCATCTTTAATCCTTCACTGCGCAGTAACGCATATTTGAACCAATTACATTTTGGGGCTTTTTTCATTAACTTTAAGTAGTTTTATATTTAATGAATAACTAATAACATCTTTTCTTACAATAGGTAAACATTTTAACAAATTAATTTTAGTAAAAATTTAAGCTCAAAATTTGTATTCTTTTTACTGTATTCCTTAGTACATTAAAAAAATTAACATAAAATGACAGTATAGTGCAGAAATAAAATAATTTTCTTATTAATTAACAAAAATAAAGTGTCATAGTATAACCAATATAAACAGAAGCGTAAGCGAATACTATTTATTAGTATCAGTAAAATTTATTTAAAAATAAAATCCAATCATGTCTTCTCGGAGGACCCATTTCATAATGCAGCTATGGCCACAAGCGATATCTATTGAGCAGATGATATGTTGATGAGGATGTATAAAGCTATAGTTTATGTAGGAGGTATAGTTTACCTTTCCTACGTTTTTAAGAATAATGTTTATTCAGATAGTTATGCTAAGACTGGTTGCATGGAAACGAAAGATCTCGATCATCTTTCTTATTTCTGTCAGAAAAGCATATTGCATAATATTTTATAAACCAAATGAATCACATTCCTCCTCGAAATAAAATTAATTTCCTGATGGTTTTTGTCTCAGTGTGTTCATCTTTGATCTTCAAAAATAAATAAATAAAAGCATGCTGCTAGAAACATCTTATGGCATACATAACAGCTCGCCCAAGACTCTTCCTCCCTTAACTTCAGAACGACAGCAATTATAGTCATAAAATTGGTAGCAATTTACAGTAAATTCACAATGTTCTACTCTATGGGACCGCTAACAGTGCCACCTTAACTCTCTGAACCCGGCTAGAGTTAGAATTCCATTGCCTCAAAACCGGGAGTGAATTTTCGCTCACAGAAACAGAATGGAATCATCACATTCTTTAAAGAAATTCCAGGAGGTCGACACCTATCGTTGCCCGATTTATTGTCAACAAAAGAACTACATTTTCCCTAAAAAATTCACCCAGACGCCCGAAACCGCCTTAGTCCGGCTTTTGTAAAACGGGCGGTTTCAGGCGGGATAGGGGTTAAGGCAGAATTAGAGTTTCTATCTCAAAAATGGTACGAAATATGGAAAAATTTCAAAGTTGTAGATTGTCTTCGCTTTATTACAAAAAACACCTTGGGGGACTAAACGTTTAAACGCATATTTATTTTTTCAGAATTTCCAGCACTGTTGCATGGCGACACATGTTACAAAGAGAAAAAATAAGCTAATTACCATAAGCTACCTTTATTTTCGGTGTTCAAAATACTCTCCATCAACTGTAATACATGTGGCAGTACGCGGATAGAACTGGGGACCTTTGGGTTCCGAGCCGAAGATCCTAACCACTAGACAAAAGGAATTCCCAATGTCCGGAGGCGGATATTGGCTTATAAATATCACAGTAGGATGGTGGCAGTACGGTGCACTACAGGAGCAACCCCCAGCTTCTTTGATATTATTTGAATATCAAGGAAGCGATAATTGTGCTGCGTGCAAATGCGCAGATTGTAACCTCCCATTTGTGTGTGCGCAGGCACGTGCAGGCTTTGTGCTGTGAAGTGCCTCGTAGACTTTGTGCCGTGAAATGCGTCACAGACTTTGCGTCATGAAATAGTCATAAACTTTGAATTTGAGAGAGCTTGGTGTAGAAGTTGAGTGCTGCCATCTGGTGGATGTAGAAGTAGATGGAATTTGTGGTTCTGCCATCTGGTAGTGGGACTGAAAGTAGGCGTTGCGTGTTCTTCCGGGTCACCACTTGTACTGGTCTGCTAATTAATTATGCAAATGACCAACTCGATGTCTATGAACAATATCTTTATTAACATAACAAAAGCGACGTTAGTATCTAAAACAAAACAAGGAAAGATTCGAAACTTGAAACTGAATTATTTCACGATTGCGCTTTTATTTTTAGTCACGTTCAACTCGATCTCGTCAGTTCACTTCTCCGTCTGAAGTCTTGACCGCAACGCCACAATACACATTTAGACCCTTGTTTGAGTTTCATGTTTCACACTTTTTAGCATATAAGGTGTCACGCTAGCGCAAGGATCAATAATACGTTGTCGGAAAGTCCTGCAATGTTGCTGGAGAGCTCGCATACACATACTGTGCGAGGTATGCCACAGTTTGGATCGTTTTTGTCCGAAAGATAACATTTTGATCCTTCATCCATGTTTCATGAAGCCACAGTTTCAGAAATCACGAACAAACAATTCTACATTTTAAGTATTCTGTCCTTAATATTATTCTTCGAAAGGTGTCTTCCTGTAATAAATCGATGTTTCCCTACAACTTCGTTGTTGACTTTTTTCCCTATATGTTCCCTTTTTCGAGATAGGAACGTTGATTCCGCAGTTTACATTAAGGTGGAGCTTTAAGAGTTCTCATCGCGTAGAGCTTAGCTGCTTTACTCTACCTAAGCATCACTTTTATGACTATAGCCGCAGTCATTCTGAAGTCAAGGGGGAGTGTAAAGGTCTTTTGTGGACACCCTACACATGCACTTAGATAAGATATAAAAAAGCATTTTCAAAAGCACTCACACCTAGTGCTCTTCTTGTCGTTTCCATAGGTTCTGTCTCTCACGATATTGTTTAACTTGATGAGTTTGATGCATGAGTTGGAGTCCAACAGCTGTCAAAATACCGTTCTTGTATATTCTTGCATATTATACGAGTGTCGCGAATTTTGATGTTTCAATCTGAAACTTTTACAGAATTACAGTAAACTTGCTACGCTGTGGTGGCCTAGTGGTAAGATGTCGACCTCTGAGCAGGAGGGTTCGAAGCCCGATTCCACTGAAGATGCGTCGTGTATTAGACCTGTTGCAAGTTAAATCATACATAGGGTCAAACGCCCTCCTGGTGGTGTGGCGCGGAAGTTTGGTGTCTCAGCTCAGGTGTCGTCCTCCTCATCTCACAGCGGTTCAAAATCACGAGGTCCGTCCCAGAATATCCCTCGTGTTGCTTCAAAACGGGAGGTTAATCTGACTAAACAAAAGTAAATTTAGAAAAAGCCAGTTAGCCCGCATGTAAGCATCTCAACCTAGCTATTTAACGCTCTTATATGATAAACGACTTTTCCCTAAAGCATCGAATCGAATTCTGTTGTTGTCAGCAGTTTCCTACAGATATAATCTTTTTCATGTGAGATCCATTTAAAATTATCACTTGCTTCATGAAAATCTATGTTTTTGCTTATAATGTAATTTATCGTTATCTTATTAAGTTTTTAAAAGAATAACTGATTTAAAACACTTTTTCGTGTTATGATATCCATTAAATCTCAATCATCTCATCATTTTTTTTTGACTTACATAAATTGTACTTAGCTTTCACAATCTAGCTGCAATCTGTTTTACCAAAAAAAGATTCTGGTCACTTAATATCAACGTGTGCTAATTTTTAGAGCTTTTTGCTTAAATATCATAGCCTGACTTATTCATTAGTGAATTTTAAAGAAAAAGTGGCCATGAATTTGAAACTATTTTCTGAATTATGGAATATGTAAATAATGGATATGTTCTATAACATTCATTTCAAAAATGTAAATATTCTTATCTTCCTAAATCGAATTTAGGATTATATTTCAGAGCATTAAATGCCCATATATACAACATATTTCTGCCTTAAAATTCAGGGTATATTTCCTTTCAAAAAGGATAATGAGTTCCCAGAGGCTAATATGAGAAGTGGCTCTTCAGAGACGGCTGAGTTATATTAATGTCTTTGATTCGAAATAAAACAACCGTTTGCTGTGTGAGCAATCGCTGCCTTGGTTCGGTAATCCCTGGCACGTTCCCTGATGTATGTGCTCTTCGCTTATCAATTTATTTCCTTCACGGAAGCTACTATAAGTAATAAGGATTTAAAAGAAGGAATAGCTTTCTACCGATTCATTTACTTTAAAAAATTATATAATATTTATTGGCGTTGAACAAACTGTTCACCCAATCTTCTTATATTACTAATCAATGCTCAGTTACAAAGCTTTATTATTAGTTGATAGTTTGATAGTTTTTTTGTTTTGTTTTGTTATCTTTTCATATTTCGGCATCGTTTGAATGACAAAATTCAGAATATGCTTCAGAAATACAAACATGGTAAGATAATTTGCTGGTTTTAATTTTCCTGACTAATTAGTCTTGGTTTTCATGTTAATATTAAGCATTTATTTTGAGTCTCTATAATAAAATTGTCTTTACTTCTAGAAAATAGTCAAAATCTTATTCTGTCATCTCAGAATTTTTATGGTTTTTTAACTACGGTTTCGTTGCAAAGAGCAAATCAAGATTCTATTTCCATTCTCGTTTTCATCTTCCTCATTATTCTGAAATTAAAGTCTAAAATTTTACAGAAGAATCATTAAGAATCACGATCTATTTGTTAGATTGCAAATATTGCATCGACATCTTTTTTCGGTTTTGTAAGTATTTTTAATTAATTTAATTCTTCGCCACCAAAGTTTCTTTCATCTCTTGTGGCAACTTTGACAATTTTTGAATTTCAAACAATAATTTTCAGCCGTTTCATTTAATATCTAAATTTTTCTTAATTATTTACTTTGTTTTCGATTTAAATATTATTTGTCTTAACTTTTGTTGTTGTGTCCATTAAGGTTTCAACTTTATTAATTTTAAAATTCAAATTTTGCAACGGGATTATTTCTTCGCCATCTTGTTTTCGCGTAAGAATTTGGCGTAATCAGGTTTTGGGCGTCTGTATCTGGAATCGTTTTCCGTTATGATTTGACTTTCTTTGTTGTGCTTCTCTGAACGAGTGAGGTGTATTTGCAGCTGCGAGTCCCAGGGCCTTTTTTAGGCTTCTGGGGGCCTTTACGCCTTCAGGGAGCTTGTTCTTTTTATATATTTTTTCCGTTGAAGTTTTAGAAGAAAGAGTTCTATTCTACTACAAGTTTTTTTGTGTGATGATGTGATGTTGGAATCTGCAGATTTGAAATCTTCTAGATTCTGCGAGTTTAAAATCTTCATGCTGTGAATGGTGTCATCAAAAAAGTTTTATCTTTTCATCTTTATTCATGTGTGAAATGGAGGAAATTGTGACAGCTTTTGGTGCTAAAATTTTCGATATACAAGAGGTTGGGAGTTCGGTCCTCTTAATAAAAACTGTAAATAATAAAATCCCGGTACCTCTCTTAATTCAAGCGAGCGCAACAATCTGAGCTACGCAAGCGGGATTTAGTAGTAATGAAATTAAAAATACTGACAAAACCGAAAAAAGATGTCGATGCAAGATTTGCAATCTAACACTATTGATATACAATCTAAAACATTTTGTAATAATTCTTTTGCAAATGTTTTTAAGCAAAACTGCTTTATCTTTCATTATCAAAATTTCGATACTTTTTACCTTGTGCAGAGGTTTGATTTTTGAGCTAGTCCGTCTTATTGGGCTTACTGTCCTGTTATATTATACTTACTCTTTGATTTTTTTACCTTTTAATGATACGCTTCAATTTGAATTTCAATAATTAATTTTTTTGAAATATCAGAGAAGCACAGAAAGTTTTTGAAAGCACGCATAATAAGCTTATAAACGTAGTACTGATTGCTAAGATTGAGACTCTGTTGGAGTTTCCAGTAAATTTTATATTAAGTACATGCATAAATATTCTGTGCTAAAACATCAAAGAACATATATTATCAAGCATTTGTATCTAACTCCAATTTAAATTCTTAAATTCAGAACGATATACACTGAAGAGCCAAAAAAAACTGGTACACCTTCTTAATATCGTGTCGGGCCCCCACGAGCACGCAGAAGTGACGCAAAACGACGTGGCATGGACTCGATTGGTGTCTGACGGTATCCTGGAGGAAATTCACACAATGAATCCTGCAGGGCAGTCAACAAAGCCATAGTAGTGCGAGGTGGTGGAGATCTCTTCTCAACAGCATGTAGCAAGGCATCCCGGATATCTCCAATAATGTTCATCTCTGGGGATTTAGGTGGCCAATGGAAGTGTCTAAAGTCAGAAGAGTGTTTCTGGAGCCACTTGGTAGCAACTCTCGAAGCGTGGGGTGTCGCACTGTCCTGCTGGAATTGTCCCTATCCGTAGGAATGCACAATGGACATGAATGAGTGTAGATAATCGGACAGGATGCTTAAGTACCTGTCACCTGTCAGAGTCATCTCTAGACGTATCAAGGGTCCCATATCACGCCAACTGCACACGTTCCATACCATCACAGAGGCTCCACCAGATTGAATAGTCCCCTGTTGACAAACAGGGTCTATGGATTAATGATGTTGTCTCCGTACTCGTACACGTGCATCCGTCCATATACAATTGGAAACGAGATTCGTCAGACCAGGTAACGTGTTTCCAGTCATCAATAGTTCAATGGTAGTGTTGTCGGGACCAGGAGAGGAGTAAAGCTTCGTGTAGTGCAGTCAACAACGGTACACGAGTGGGCCTTCGGCTCTGAGAGACCATATTAATGACGGTCCGTTGAACAGTTCGCACGATGACACTTGTAGATGCCCCATCATTGAAATCCGCGGCAATTTGAGGAAGTATTGTACGTCTGTCTCGTTTAAGGATTCGCGTCTGACGTCAATGCTCCAGTTTTTTCAAGGTCTTTTTTCCGGTCGCACCGATGGCGGATATTTGATGTTTTACCGGTCACCCGATATTCACGGTACACTCATGAAATGGTCGTACGCGAAAATACAAATTTCATCGCTACTTCGGAGATGTTGTGTCCCATCTCTCATGCGCCGACTATAACGCCACGTTCAAAATTACTTAAATCTTGAAAACACGCCATTGCAGAAGCAGTAACCGAATCTAATACATTTGTCAGACATCTGTTGTCTTATATAGGCGTTACCGACCGCATCGGATTACGATGATTGGTTGCATATCTCTGTTATTTGCATATGCAGGCCTGTGCCAGTTTTTTGCTCTTCAGTGTACTATATATTTCTGTATTTCAGTTAACTTGCAAGTAAAATTACGATGTTATTGCCAATTTATCGAAAACATTTCAAAAATGCTATTCGTTTCCTGATCTTGAATAGGCTCTTCGGATCGATAGTTTGAAGAAAATAAAATTAAAATAGAAAGTTTTTTTAAGCTAACAGTTGCTTGTTTTGAACTAGTAAGAAGACAGTAAAAGTTGTAACAGATTTGTAGCATAAAATTTACAAATGTATGTTAATGTATTCGATAATAGTATTATGTTTAAATCCGGAGTAAACTTTTGTTGATGATGTACATTCTTAGAAAATTCAATGAGATTTTTTATAGTTATGAGAATAGTTATATGTTAAATTCGTATTGCAAAATGTACCTCTACATTCTGTCTTTTCTATGAAAACAAATTTGTTGAATCTTTTAGACTGCTTAGCAATTACAAAAAGAAAATTATCACTCGAGAATAACTTATGCAATTAGTTCGAAATTTTGAATAATATACCAACCACAGCTATCTTTTCAAACTTTATTCTTTTTGAACTGGGACTTTTTAACTGAAAAGTAATGTATATAATATATTTCTTAGTTGTTCAGTTAGAATTTAATCACATGAACATGGTTTTGTTTTGTGCAACATATATATTTCGAATTATCATTGAAACGACTTTTGATAAAGATCCATTATTAGGGAAATACATTTTATAAATGCACTTTTATCTCTAAAATATATCTTATGAAATATGTGATTTAATCAAATAATTCATATGCATATTATAGAGAACAATTTGCAGAAATAATATTTGAGAACAACATTTACCGGATGTTTTTAAGATTTAATAAATTATTTTACTTGAATAATTTGCGTAAAAAAATTGAAGATATGAAATATTTTAGATAGGCATCGTGTTAGTTAGTTAAAAATTGCGTCTTACACATGTAATTCAGTCGTTCATTGTTTCCTGAGAAACTGAGGTTTCACTGATTTTAATCGGAGTTTCGTTATCCTGTCATAATGTTTACGAGATAATGTTTCTTAAATAATCAGTCCTGTTTAAAATCTGTTCTGATCTCACTGTTTCCGATGAACTATGCTGCTTAGGAACTTAGTTAAACATTACATTTTGCATTGATATATTTTGCAAAATAGTTATTAGTTATGTAAAAAACTTCACATTGTATAGTTCCACATCATTAATTCGTTTAATGATAATTTCTTTTTTCGCAAGTGAATGTTACATATTTTTAATTTTTGTAACATGCGTGTAAAATAAAAATGTGATATAAGAGCATAAAAATCTTTCAAAAAATTATGTTAAAGCAAAAATAAAATGTAAACATTGAAAAGAGATTGAGAATAATAAGCCACCAATATATCATATTTGCTATTCAAACTTTTACTCCCAATGACGTGAAATTAAAACTGACGTAGAAAACTTGGTCTCAAAATCTAAAAAAATTATTTCTGTTTTTTAAAAGTTATAGCAACAACTAATGCGGAAATATTTCTTAGAATACGAAATCAACGAACATAGAAAATACTCTTTCTTTCCAGGACAAAAATATAAATTACTTTAGTGGAAAAAACACACTGAATAAGCATTTAAGCATTTTCACAAGTATTATTTTAGTAACCATTAACAAACTTATATGAAAAAATACAAAGAATTGAAAGAAATTGTAATTTCTTTACTGGAACAAAATTCTGAAACTAATCGAGACTGGTAGATATAATTCCCAACTGAAGGCATAATGAGCTTTCGAATCATTATCGCTTTCGGCTGGAATAAAACAAATTATCTTACTGCATTACCAAAATGACGTAGAAAAATTGCGATCATTGAATCTCAAACTAAATCTCTTTTCTATCTGCTACTTCAACAACGCTCAGGAGTTTCAAGCAAGTAGCGATCGAATAGACAAAGTCTAAAGCAATTTTAGAGCGGAAAAAGAAACCCAAGCGTGTCGGCATCATGAAATAGTGTTTGTATTTTCTGAGAGCTTATTACTGAAAAAAGATATAGAAAAATGAGAAAAAGGTATTCAGAGAGTCAAAAGTTCTTCTTAAAGTATAAAATTCGATATCATTTACATAATAGATTTTGAAAACTTTCTTTTTCCTTAAATTCAACGTTTGCTCTAGACACACGAAAAAATATTCCGTCCATTTTCATTTTCCGTTTTGTTTTCAAAGAGTGGTCATGGAACTTGATACAGCCAAAACTTCCATTCAAATCAATAATGAATATATTTTTTTGCATTTTATCAAAATCATTTAATTAAAGCTGCTTCAGGTGGAGAAACATCTGCTAATTTTCACCCTAAATTTCCTGTAAGTTTTCTCTTTCAAAGAGTAAACCGTTTGGTTTTTTTACCCCCGCAAATCTTATTATTTAACAAAGAAGTCGCATTCGAAGTGGAATCCTGAATATCTTTTATTTAAAGCAGTCGTGTTCTTTAACTTACATTTTCTTTTATTCACTTTACAGAGGAGCACAATGGTGTTAATCAGGCGAATACAAGCAGAAATTTTTAATACATTCCTGCAAACTTTTTGCTGAAGAAAAAAATGTTTGTCTGATTTGCAGGATAAAATTTCAAATGGCATTGATCTTTGAAGTGGTAATGGGATTAATACTGTCACAACTTTTTCTCCTTCAAACTTTTATAAGACATTAAAATTTTTAAAAGCTTTTTTCATTTATGTGATCCTTATACCAAAATTAATGTTTATATATTTGTTTCTGTTGTGTTCATTCTCCACTACTTTGGAACACTTAATGTGAAATATTGTAAACTAATTTTGAAAATTGATCCCCTTAATTAGAAAAATAAAGAACACGGATCCATTTAGTCTCAGTAAACATAAGAAAGTTCAAAATTTAAAAAACTATAATGTAATTTTTTGATGAGTCTAAAAATATCCTTGATAACGTGCAAATTGAATTATTTAAACCATACACTTAATAACCATTTCTTATTCTTGTCCGTAGAAAGTTAGACATGTTTTTGTAAGCTGCAATTATTGCTATGTCCAAAGGTCTGCACTGAAAATCATTTAGAACGACTGTTGCATCGTGTATGTGGCATCACGAAATTTATAGGTAGTGTCCGACCGATAATCATCATTATATAAAAAGAAATAAATAGAAGCATCGTTAAGCGAATTTATTCAATGAAGAATGCGTGGAAAGTTTCTGACATCATATGAGATCAAACTAGCATTTCAATAATTACTAGAATAAATTTCTTTGGCAGAATATTAGTCTTCCTGCTGTTCACAGTGCGTAACTGAAAAAGAAAATATGAAAATGATATAAAAGATGTTATTACACCTTTCGTCCGAAATGGCGGCAGTGAACTTCATTATACTCTCTGAAACGTCAGGAAAACAATTTCCGGACAAGTCCTAATGTATAAAGGGCGATATTGATGTTAGGTTGAAGCTAAGTTGACATTTAATTAAGCAAATAAATGGAAGAAGCTAAAGTTTCCCGCGATCAGTTGACATCCGATTCCCCACAACAGTGTTCTACGTTTTCCGTCGCCTTATCTGTAAACTTTGTAAATACTTTTAAGAGCAATCGTATTAATTTTCACTAAATCATGTTTTCTGAATTCTTGTAAACAGTAATTAAATAGGAGTTTATAGAACAGATCGCTAAATTCTCAGAAAATCATGTTCAAACGCAAAATAAATATCATTGATTGCAGAATATAGCAATGCATCCATGTTTATAACCTGAGTTACAAAATATAAATATTTATTCACCAGCATTAACGTAACGAAGAATCTAGGCATCCATCGTGATGATAGAAGCTCCGCAGGTGGGCGAATTTCGACAATAAGCTATAAGGCGTGGGCGGTTTTAACGTTTGTTGGGAAGCTAAAGAAGGGCTAATTAAATTACGTTTTAATGTTTCTCACAAAATGTTCGCTAAGCCAACATATATTAATTGAAAACACTAAGACCTTTTGTATTATGTAAGATACTTAAAAAGAGGAACAGCGTGAATAGCATTACATAAAAATATCCACTTTCAAAATGTTGTTTAAAAAGAAAAGGGCCATTATACATTTTTATGGCTGTACACATAACAATTTTTTCAAAAAGGCTGAATTTTTTGACAGAGCGTGAATTCTTTTTCCTCCTGATGTGTTATTTTTACTTGATGACTATAATTTCTTAATGTCATTTTTGGACTGAAATTTTTTCTGTTACTTTTTTATCAAATTTTACACAATCAAGAATGTGTAACAGAAACGGCTTTACGTGCTATTTTATACAGAAATCAAATTGCGCGTGTTTCGATTTCATTCAATTCTGAAGTCCTTATACGTTATAATATATATTCATCTTTAATTATATACTAAAGTAAAGCAAAATCTGCCGATGTATGTTAGGACTGTTTGATTGAATAGTTTGTAATTAAATAATGAGAACATATGTTATAAAAATTTCAAACCTCGGCTACTGATTGATAATTAATGATTGATTTTTTCAAAGGCGATATAAAAATTAGAAATCAATGGAATATTTCTGGAAAATTTATCAAAACCCCTAACTGCAATTTGTTTGGAGCATTTTATATTTTCTCGTATTTCAGATATCAAATAGTTGCTTTTCTTTAATAACTATTTATTTTTCAAAGAAAAAAAATGAATCTCATTAGTTTAAAGAAGATTCTAAACAAACAAAATCACAAGTAGGAAAAATTCTGCACACGATTAGCAAATTTATGTGAAAGGAAAAATAAAAAGAATCAAAATGACTCTCAATCTCGCTTCTAGAACAAAATTCTCCAACTAATCCAGACAGCAAGATATATTTTCAGAAATTCTTTTTCCCGGCTAAAATCCTAATGAGCTTTCGAATCATTATAGCTCTCGGCTGGAATAAAACAAATTATCATACTCCGTTTCCGGAACGGCAGAGAAAAATGGAATCATTGAATCTTAAATTAAATATCTTTTCTTCCTGTTACTTCAGCAAGGCGCTGGAGATATAGGCAAGTAGCGATCGAACAGACAAGGCAAGGCTTCGTGCAAATGATGTTTAAACGAGTGGCAGAACAGAAAAAAAGGGGGAAAGAAACTCAAACATGGCAACAGCTAGAAATACTGTTTGCATTCACTTAGAGCTTTTTACTGAAGAAGGAAGGCAAATGAGGAAATGGCGTTTAGAAGGAAGCAAGAATTTCTTCTGAAAGTAGAGAATTCAATATTTTTTTTCATAATAGTTTTCTTGTAGAATAATTTCTTTCTACAAAGGAACACTGGATTCTGAACGCACTAGCAAAAGGTTGTTTTATTTTTTTCAGCGCTGGATTTCTAAATATGATGGTTATGGAATTTAACCGCCGTATTAGCTACTGAATAATGTAATTTTTGCTTCATTTTGGAATTTTTCTGTTCATAGAATATACAGATATATTTTTCACCTCTTACAAAATCATTTAATTAAAGCTGTTTCAGGTGTCTTTTTATGGTAATCATCGCACCAATTAGTCCTTAACTGCATTTTTTTTTCTTTTAAAGAGCAAACAGTTAGGTATGTTTCTCTCTACACCAATCTCGTCATTTAACAAAGAAGTCGTATTCGAAGGTGTATCTCAGTTTTTTTCATGTAATCGGGTTTTTTGGGTCACATTTCTTATTAACTTTACCATCCAATACAATGGTGTTAATGAGGTGAATTGAAACAGAATTCCACTTTAGAAACCGTTTCATTGTCTTCTTTCTTCCCTAAAAAACTGTTGGTTGATTTGGAAGATCCAAATTTAAATCTGAAAAGGGGAAATGGGATTAATGTAATCAAACTCTTTTTTTCTTGAAAACTTTTGTAAAATGCTAGAAAAACTTGAATGGGATTTGCCATTCATATTAACGCAGTTCTTAACCATCCAGCTGGCAGTTCTAACCTTCCTCTATACCAACATGGAAGGTCTCGTTTATTTCCAAGCTTTTGCAAAATATAAATTTTTAAAAGGGTAATTATTAAAATCAAAGGGTAGATAAGTACAATTATTTTAAATAATTTTTAATTAAAAAGGAATAGAAAAAATGTAAACATAAAACACAAAAACAAAATAAAATGACTAAAGAATTAACTGAATGCCGTAAAAAATGAAATTTCCAATTTTTCAACTAAAATATTTACATTTCTAATATAAAACTGTAAACACTATATTGAAGAAGTGGAACTGAAATTAAGGCATAAAAGCAAGAAGCCAGTTTCATAGCCATTTCATTGTGAGTCACTCGTATCTCTGAAATACAAATAGCAGAATTACAAAGTCCTATTAATGCCTCTAATCCCAAACGATCACAAATAGTTCGTCGAAAGGAGCTCGAAAAATAGTGAAGGTCATTCTTTCATAGCACTCTCTGCTAAAAAAGATATAAAGCGAAATTCTTCTCTAGAGTATCTCATGGATGTTGCCAGATTTAGAGTCTCAGGCCTCATAGTCTTTATATCCTAAAGAAATAAGAATTATATGAATTAGCAACTTAGCTTGTATAAAACCGGTGTAGTGAGCGAAAAATAAAACTTAAGAAAGTTTGAATTCGCTCTTCTGAACAGAGTTGCGATTGAAGGTAACAAACGTTATCATATAACATTGCAAAAGTAGGAAAGTGATTTTCTTCTTCCTCTAGAGTGTTTTAACTAAAGTTCATGCTTTTCAGTTCTCTAGGACCTCACCAGTGTAAGTAATTTGTAGATTTTAGTATTATTTCTGATAATTTTGATAGTAATATTCAGCCAGTGCTTTTAAGGCAGTCAAAATAAAATTGATAGCATGAGGATATAAGTCAAAATTTTGTTCTTGTTCCATTAATATTTTACCTGATCTGATTAAAATGTTACTGAAACCGAATTCAAATGTTTGCTTTAGTTTTTTGCTTTCATTTCATTAGCAATGCCTTTCATACAGAAATGACAACAAAATTGTGATCCATATTTTTTCTCGTTGATTGAATTTCTGTAATATTTATAATTTTGAGTGCTAATAAAATTAAAAAACATGCTTTTCAAAGAGATTCAAGTAGTATAATATGGCTGAAATCGTATTACAAGGACAAAGTGCATAGAATGCCAGAATTTCTTTATTTCAATGTAAACAATACAATCTGCACGTGCGTTTAGTTTAGTTTAGTTATATTAACGTCCCGTTTTGAAGCAACACGAGGGCTATTTTAGGACGGACCTCGTAATTTTGAACCTCGGTCAGATGACGAGGACGACACCTGAGCTGGCACCCCCATCTCCAAACCTCCAATGATGTCTTGAGGGTCCGTGTTACTCCTATCTTATCATATTGAAAGACTGTTCTTACTCTTTTTATCTTTTACCATTTTGCCAAGGACTTTTCACTTGATATCTCCTCTCAGGATTGGTTTTTATTTCACACTTTCTACAGTTCAGCATTCTGTGCTCCTGACTTCCCGCCTGCTGAGTCTTTCATTTTTTATTATTTACATGAGTTGAGCTTTTTAAGAAATACTTTTTATTTTTTTTTTATTTAATTTTTCACTGAATGACAGTTCTATAGGTTTATAGCGCTCTCCACTTGTTTTTGCGTGTTTTTTTTTTAAACTTATTTTACCCTGTCGGTTCCTTGGTGTGGGATTCTCTCGGCGCCCTATGGCAGCTATTGGTCCATTGGCCCCGACAATAGATGACTGTTCCAATTCCCGAGTCTCTCCGCAGTTCCGGAAACCTGTTGCCACGTTGTCAATGCCCTAACGTTGTTTAGATTTTTTGGGGGGGATGGGGCTATGCATTCTACTTTTTGACCTTGTTTTTATTTTTTGACTACAAAATTTCATTCCTTTTCCTCTCCCATTGGCCGTTTTTATCCTGTATAGGACAAAAAGTAATTTTTAACTTGCGCAGTTTTACTCAAAAAAACATTCTGTAACTGATAATTTGATATTCCCTTATACGCGGGACGTGCATTACCGTTGACTAACGGAATTTATTCCTCTCTATCTCAGAAGTAATTATTATTATTATTATTAATTTATGTATTTTTAATTCTATATGTTTGGTACAGTTTCTATCTGTGTTTTGTGTGTCGTTTGATGTGTAATATTGTTTGTGTATGTTTTGTTTTTATATTATGGGGTTTCAAAATATTTGACCTTTTTATATATCTGATTTTTACTGCTTTTTCTGTGTTTATTTGTTTGTTTCTTTTTCAATACTTATCCATTTTTATATATTTTTACTGTTCCTTGTTTGCCCGAGCAGTAATTCAAGCTATTTTCTCCCCACCGAGGTGGGTCGAACCATGTTTACACTCCCAGCTCTCTTGTATTTAAAATTACTGCCCCTGTTCGGGCAATGCCTGTATCATTTTTTTTTATTGTACCCAATAAATCCCGTCCTCCGCATGCTGGTGGAGGTCTCCCCACTGGTCCTCTACCGGCCTTACACCCTTTTTGGGTAGGCCGGGCCAGTGTGGGTATTTTTACGCCACACCAACGGGAAGACATTTGACCACTACGTATGGTTTAGCGTGCAACAGGCCCCATACACGGCGGATCTTCAGTGGAATCGGGTTTCGAGCCTGGAGCCCTCCGGCCCCAAGGCCGAGACCTTACCACTAGGAAACCGCGGCCCCTCTGCACGCGCGACCAAAAGGTAAAACAATTTCATTATGTTTCCTATTCTCATTGTCAGTGAGAATAGGCATGTTTACAGAATTCTTAAATGGCATATTTCAAAGAAAAACACATTTGAAAGTTTACTTAATTTAATTTTCTTAATGAAGGGAGTTTTGGGAATGTTTAATTAATTTTTTAGACGAAAATTAGGAATTTTCTTAGGAGTCATTTTTACCTCGCTTTTATCAGGTGATTTGAAATCCACAAGATGATTGATCTTACAATTTCCTGATCTTCTTGAAATATGTATTTTATATTTCTTCCTCACTACGTCACTTACTTGAATGTCAAGTAGTGATGAGTAAATTTCATTTTACTCTCAATCTGAGTTATCACAAACTAGTTAAAGTACCTCAGTGGCAATGAATTGTATCTGCCATCTCTTTGAAATGAGCCATAATGCCTTTACTGGGACAGGTCGCCATGCTTTAAACGCTTTTACTCTATGGTTATGGGCAATTTTTTTTCCTACAATACAACGAAGATTGGTAGGATAGGGTATCAATGAAAACCTAGAAGAATAGTTTAAATTGTCAATGTTGGGTATCTACTATTTTTGCAAAAAGTATGAGACGACAGGATGTATCGAAAACAAGAGAGAGCGAGACAGAAAAACCGAAAATAAGAACAAGAGAAGATTCTATGAATGTAAGGTTGGCATTGAAAAAGAGCGATATATCGTCAAGAGAGATTGTGAAAGACTTAAAATTGAATGTGTCAAACAGTTTGCCTGATAATCAAAGACTGAGGGTTGATAAGTTCTATCAAAAGAAACAGACAATACATCTCAATTCAATTATACAATCATGCTTTATTTACAATCATGCTTTATTGTTCTCAATTCGTTTCGATTTCCAGGCAATTTTACAGATTTTGACGTTTTGTCGAGTCAATGGAGAGTTTGGTGGCATTAAAATGTTTGAATTATTTTGGTAAGGGCGAGACGTGCAACTTTAATCTTGTAAATGCAGATAAAAACAAACAATTATTTGCAATTTCATTAATACGACAAAAGCAGACATATATAATGATAATTTTGTTCATACGGATAAAACAGATATTTCTCTGTCATAGTGTTAATACTGAGGAAAGCAAATATTTTTGAAAATAAATCGCATTAATGATCATTAGTTTCTCTCGGTGATGACCGTTTTTCTGTTTAGTTCCATCTAATATATTTTTCCCTTTTCGTGAAAGGTTTTTCAATGATTCTACAAAATTTCATATTATAAAATATCGGAGAAGATTATCTGTTATTCGTGTAACAATTTTTTTGCATATTTATCTCGACAATTTTCGAATTGCCGCGATAAATATCAATCTTATTTATTCATCAAGATACTTCTTCCATCTCCAAGTGCTATTGCCTATGTTAAGGTTATGATAGTAAAAATGGCTTTCTTGGGAAATTAATGTCGTAAAAGAATTTTATTTCACTTGAATTTCATTGCATTTCTGAAATATTTTAGCACACCCGTTTCTTCATTTTATAAATATAGCTATAGATTGTAAATATAGCTTTGTGAGACAGTGAATATATGGGGACAACTAAGGCACACAGATGTAAAAATATTTCGCACAGTTCTTAAGATGAGATAAATTTGGAGTTAATATGGATACAATGGTTTGAACTCAGTTGAGGAGAGCCGTGGGATACACAGTCGTTGGATCTCACATTTTACAGTGAAATTCTCGTCATGAGGACATTTAAAGGGCGACTAGAAAGTGATGAAGACGAAAAGGGATTTCGACTCATCCCGTTTCACGGAAAGCTGATAACGAGATGAAATTTTCATCAATGATTTCTTTTGATGTGCATAATATTTACATGATTTTTTACATAATTTTTAAACTTGAATCTTCAAACATTAATATTGAATCGTATGAAAGCTGAATATCCTGAATAATCATGTATGTATACATATAATTTTAATGCATTCGGTATAAAAATTAAGTACATACAATTGCAGTTCGACGATTTCTATTCGTAGATTTAATTTTTAAAATTACCAGTTTGTGAGAAAACGTTCATCATTTTGCTTCTCTCAGAGAACAAAAGCAATTCAGCTCTTGCAATGCCGATGTCTTTCTGAATCGGTAGCTTTAACGGTAGCGAACTGGAATTTTTATGTAAGCTGCCCTATATATCTGACTTTGAAATTATGAAAGAAAAATTGTGCAATGTTTCGCGCATGTGCAGTTAAAAATTAATTGATACAACTACTCGTAATTGCTTTATTTTTCAATGTATTTACTTTGAATTTCAATACAATGCTTTTCTCGAATATTGTTACATATTTTCAAAATTTCGTATGATTTGGTTGAAAACACTGCATGTTATAAGCAAAAACATGTGGGAAAAAATGGAATTTTTAAAGAAACATTTATATCTTCCTGAATAAAAGTGGGATTTTTAAAGAAACATTTATATCTTCCTGAATATTAGTGGTATTTTTACGAAAATGAATGTAAATATTATGCACATCAAACGAAATAATTGATGAAATTGTCATCTCGTTATCAGCTTTCTGTGAAACGGGATGAGTCGAATCCCCTTTTCGTCTTCATCACCTTCTGGTCGCCCCCTAAATGCTGTCGTGTCGAGATTTCATTATAATATGTGAATTTCGACTACTCTATGTGCCATGGTTCTCCAAAACTGATTGCAAACCAATGTCTGCATATTAACTCCAAATTTGTCACATCTTAAGAATTGTGTTAAACTTTTGGACACCAGTATACCTCTCCGTGAGTCAAATTATGATGTCCTGCATTCCTACAAACAATGCTGTCGTCACAATGAATAACAACATTGATTATTTTTAAAAAAATGAGATGAAGAGAAAATCTAAGATTTTTTATTTGGGGGGAGCGAGGTCTACTGTTCGCAGAACTACTAGCTAGTAATTAAATAGTAGTTTATTATGATAATTTTATAGAACAGGTAGATAATTATAGAACAGTAAGCTAAATTCTCAAAGAACCGTGCTCAACCATAAAATAAAAATCAATGATCGCAGACTATGGAGAGATGGTAAAAACTAATGCAAAAATAGCAACGCATCCATATTTATAACCCGAGTTACTGAATATAAATATTTATTCACCAGCATTAAAGAAATGAAGAATCTAGGCATCCATCGTGATGATAGAAGCTCCGCAGGTGGGCGAATTTCGTCAGTAAGCTATAAGGGGTGGGCGGTTTTAACGTTTGTTGGGAAGCTAAAGAAGGGCTAATTAAATTACGTTTTAATGTTTCCCACAAAATGTTCATGAAACCAACATATATAAAGTGAAAACACTAAGACCTTCTGTATTATGTAAAATACTTATAAGGAGAAACAGAGTGAATAGCATTACATAAAAACTTCTACTTTCAAAATGATGTTTAAAAAGAAAAAAAGCCATGATAACTATTTAAGGCTGTGCACATAAAGATATTTTTCAAAAAGGCTGAATTTTTCGACAAAACGTTAATTCTTTGTCCTCCAGATATGTTACTTTTCGATGATTCCTATAATTTTTTACTGTTATTTTCGAACTGCAATTTTTTCTTTTACTCTTTATAAAATTTCATACAATACAGAAAGTATAACAGAAACGGTTTCACGCTCTCTTTTATACAGAAATTAAATTATACGTATTTTGACTTCTTCCAATTTAGAAGTCATTATATACTATTTTTAATATGCATTCATCCTTAAAAGGATACTAAAATGAAACAAAATCTGCAGATATGTTAAAACTGCTTGATAGAATTGCTTGATATTAAATGATGAGAAAACACGTTAAAAAAATTTCAAACCTCAGCTACCGATTGATAATTAATGATTTAATGATTGATATTTTTCAGAGATTCAAAAATTAGAAATCAGTGGAATAAGTTTTAATAATTTATCAAAGTGAATTAACTTCAATTTTCTTGGAACATTTTACATTTTCACGAATTTCAGATATCAAATATCTAGCAATATTTGCGTTCGTTTAATAACTACTTGTTTTTTAAGGGGAGTCAGTACCCTATATACTTTCAAAAATTCTAATTTTTTTTATTTTTATATATTTGAAATCTTCATTTCAAGACCTTTCCAACGATAC
The DNA here is from genome assembly GCA_013235015.1 of Araneus ventricosus. NCBI lineage: Eukaryota > Metazoa > Arthropoda > Arachnida > Araneae > Araneidae > Araneus > Araneus ventricosus. Next base: position 80,361 of record BGPR01003331.1, on the reverse strand, counting down.
AAGTCTTTTGCTCGTATTCGTATTAGAAGTAAGTTAAAATAAACTTTAAAAAAATGTAAACAGACCTTTAAATGGCGTGCCACGCCCACTTTGACAGATGAAAAATGTAAACATTGGACATTTAACCCAATGCTTCATTTGCAAAGCCTTACGTTTTATTTATTATTTGAATGCGAGCAAGCGGCAGTTTAACTGCAACTGTTTTTGCATTCTTCCTTGCCGTGTTTACATATTTTGGCGCTCTTTCGTCTCGAATGAACGTGTGAAGTACTCACTAAACACGTTTTTTTTTCTGGAAAATCGATGAGTTTGGAAGTTGTTATATTTCATTTTGTCTACTTTTTTCAATTGTGTTATTAATTTTTTCCTTTTCAGTCACTTTAGAGTATTAATTAAGTATTTTTTTATGTATTATTAAGTATTTTTTAATTATGCCTCGGTCCACGAGAATTTTTAAGAAAAGGTCAGGTAAATCGACAAAAAATCCGAAAAGGCTGTAACTCAGGTTGAAAACCTTTCACTAAATGTACAAAACTCTTGTGCTAAAGAAAGCAAAATTCCTAATATAGATGATTCTTTTTCAGCTGAAAATGCAGGTAAAGGTGTTTTGAATTCTATTATAGACGTGAATATTCTTGCAAGTGTATTTAAAAATGTTGTAAATTGCAAAAATTGTAATAGTGGTTTGGAACTGCAGGTGTTGAAAAGCACTTCTGGTCTTGCAGTTTCTTTTATTTTGAATTGTTTTCAGTGTGAGTATACTCATGAATTCAGTTCATCTGATTTTCATGAAGGAACACAGATTGCTACTGTTAATACCAGGTATGTATATGCGTTGCGTTCCATTGGTAAAGAAGCTGAAGCTGGTCGAATGTTTTGTGCGGTGATGAATCTTCCACAGCCCCCTACAAGATCCAAGATAAAAGACTTCTAAATGCGACTAGGGCAGTCTGTGAGTCAACAATGCAGGAAGCTGCGAAAGAAGCCATTGTTGAGAACAACAGTGATAATAATATTGCTGTGGCTGTTGACGGAACTTGGCAGAAGCGAGGTTACACGTCACACAATGGTGTAGTAACTGTTACCAGTATGGACACTGGTAAAGTAATAGACGTAGATGTACTAAGCAAGTGCTGTGCTTGCAAAAACAAGAAAAATCATGAAACAAGCTGCAAAAGTAACTTTCGTGGATCCAGCGGTATGATGGAGGTGAAAGGTTCGTGTAACATATTCAAACGCTTTTTGACATTCCATAATGCACGATACACGAAATACTTGGGAGACGGAGATTCTAAAGCATTTGAAGCAATAGCAAAAGAAAATATTTATGGAGATGAGTTTCAGGTGGAGAGATTGGAATGTATCGACCATGTCATGAAACGCATGGGTCGAGACTTCGAAGACTAAAAGAAAAGATGAAAGGGCAAGTTTTATCTGATGGTAAACGCCTTTCGGGAAAAAATCGTTTGACTGACAGTCAAATCGATAAGATACAAAACTACTATGGTTTAGCCATCCGTCGAAACCTCAACTGTGTTCATGCTATGCGCCAAGCCATTGGGCAATTTTTATGCACAAATTGTCCACTGATGAAAATCCACAACATGGTTTTTGTCCTATTAGTGAGGATTCATGGTGTGGATTCAAACAGGCTGAAGCCACAGGGAGTGCATACAAGCATAAAAATAATCTACCTGTAGCCGTAGTTGAAGCCATGCGTCCTGTATTTAGGGATCTATCACATCCTGATTTGCTGAAGAAGTGTGTGCATGGGAACACGCAAAATCCAAATGAAAGTGTGAATAACCTAATTTGGTAACGTGTTCCCAAATCAACATTCGTCCAAATTGAAGCCTTTCACTTGTTGTGTATGATGCTGTATGCACTTTTAATGAGGGAAATTCAGCAAGATTGCAGATTCTTCAAAATTTAGGTATAGATCCTGGAGAATATACGTTACATGCTTTGAAGTGTCTCGGCAAAGAAAAACTTTTGAGGGCAAAATATGCCTTTTCCCAACAGTCAAAAGAAAGAAGGAAGGCAAAACGGTATAAAAGAAAAAGAGAAGAACAAAACTAATGCAAAAATTGCTGGCTATGGGGCAGGGATGTTTTAATAAGGTAAGATTTAATTCTTTTATTTTTAAACTGTATAAACATTTTTCTCAAAAACTGCATAACATATACTCTTTAAATTTTTACCACCTTTTTCTATACGTATAAATGTATATACTAAGCAAACTTTTTCCAATTATATCAAAAATATTCCTGCTGATCGTGTGTTGCAAAACGGCAATTTTTGAAAAATTCATAGTGTAAACCAGTTAAATTTCTTAAAAAAACTGTATTAATGTAAGATGTTTGCTCAGTATAAAGATAAATGTCTGCTTAAACTGTATAAACAAATTAAAACTTGTATATGTAGTAGATCATAAGAAAATCTGCATTAATTTATTCAACGTAATGTTATGGTATGGAGGTTGTATGTCGTTTTGAGGGCAAAATATGACTTTTCTCTGTAATTAATAGGAAGGAGGGTTAAAATAATTATATAAGACAAAGATGAAAGTTAAAGGTTAAAACAAATGCATAGATTGCACTATAGTATGCTGAAATCTTTTGATGAGGCATTGTTTTTACCTTTAAAAGAATAAAAAATGAATCCCATTAGTTAAAAGGAGAATCTAAACAAACAATATTACAAGTAGAAAAAAGTTTTCACACGATTAACGAATTTATGTAAAAGGAAAAATGAAAAGAATTGAAATGACTCTCAATCTCGCTTTTAGAACAAAATTCTCAAACTAATCCAGACAGCAAGATATAATTTCAGAAATTCTTTTTTCCAGCTAAAGTCCTAATGAGCTTTGGAATCATTATCGCTGTCAGCAGGAATAAAACAAATGATCATTCTGCGTTTCCGGAACGGCAGAGAAAAATGGAATCATTGAATCTCAAATTAAATCTCTTTTCTCCCTGTTACTTCAGCAATGCGCTGAAGATATAGGCAAGTAGCGATCGAATAGACAAGGCAAGTCTTCGTGCAAATGATTTTTAAAAGAGTGACAGAACAGATAAAAAGAAAGAAGGAAACCCAAACATGGCAACAGCTAGAAATACTGTTTGCTTTCACTTAGAGCTTTTTATTGAAAAAAGAAATCAAAATGAGAAAATGGCGTTTCGAAGGGGGAAGAATTTCTTCTAAAAGTAGAGAATTCAAACTCTTTTCATAATACTGTTCTTCTAGAAGAGTTCCTTTCTAGAAAGGAACGCTGTATTCTGAACACACGGGCAAAAGGTTTTTTAACCTTTTCAGTGCTGAATTTTTAAATATGATGGTTATGGAATTTACCCGCCATATTAAATGCTCAATAACTGAATTTTTTATTCATTTTGGAATTTTCCTATTCGTATAATATACAGAGAGAAATATCTTTTAGCTTTTTCAAATTAATTTAATTAAATCTTCTTCAGCTGTCTATTTAACGTAATCATCGCACCAATTAGTCCTTAATCGCATTTTTTCTTTCAAAAAGCAAACAGTTCAGTATGTTTTCTGTACAGAAATTTTTTTATTAACGAAGAAGGTGTATCTCAGTTTTTTCCATGTAATCGTGTTCTTTGGGTCAAATTTTCTTTTATTAACTTTACAACCAAATACAATGGTTCGAATGAGGATTCCTCTGTAAAAACCTTTCTTCTGTCTTCTTTCTTCTTTAAATAACTGTTGGTACGATTTGCAAGATACAAATTTAGATCTGAAAAGTGGAAATGGAATTAATGGGATTTTATCGAAAACTTTTTTAAGTATAAAAAAATTAAAAGAGATTTTCCATTCATGTTAACGCAGTTCCAAAATAAATAAATATTGTTTATTTCTTAAAGCGGTTAAAGCGGCAACAAACTAAAATGCCAGTTTTTATATTTCTGCTCGTCAGATATTAAGGAAGCAAAATTGAAATAGGACATAGCGTCTCAAACGAAGGTGAGTTTATGAGAATCACAAAAATATGTATAAAATTTCTGACGTTATATCACGTCGTCTGAGAGTAAAAAGATTACCAGAAAATTATTGGTTTGATAGCAGGGTTGCAATCAAATTTTCATGTGCATAGTACAATGCTAGGAAGTGAACAATAAAACTAATATTAACCTGAGTGAACGTGCGCCTCCTTAGCTAACGCTAAGACTAGCAGGAGCTATTAATGACCCTAAACTGAAATTCAACCTTTAGCTGTTAAAAATATTATATTTGTAATTGGGAAAAATGGCACTTTTGACTTTTAGACATTAAGAATACAATGCTTAACTCAAATCAAATCTATTGCATTATTATCCACTAAAAAAACACGGATTTCTAGAGCGTCTCCTTTCACAAGAAAAGTTTGGTGCGTATTTTTCTATAAATATATTTGTGTACTCTACAGTTAACTGTATCATGTTATAGTTGATGAAAAACTGCCAACTTTTTACAGGGCTTGTCACATCTTTCTCTGGTCTTTTTGTTACATGAAAACGTGACACAATATTATGATAACAAGTACAAATATTCTGCTGAAATTTTGTTTTCCTCCACTGTACTCCATCTTTTGATGGAGTTACTCTCTTCTTCATTTCCAGAATCTCCTCCCTCTTCCGATGCCGTATCATATTCGCTGGCTTTTTCATGATCTGAAAAAATTCTATTCTAAAACATCCTCAGGTCCATTGTCTTCATTCTCAAAGTCTGAATCTTCATCCGTTTCAAATTCAGCAAGAAGTTTACGTAAACGCTCCATTTCTTTTTCGTATGGAGTCGACATTGTGAACAGCAGGTAAATACTTCCATTCAAAAAGGAAAGCAAGGAACTGACCGTATCCCCCACGTGAAATAACTGCTCTGTGGAACAAACGGAGAGACGCGTGGGGTTATTCCGTAATCCCAGTAACTGACCAAACTTGTATTATGGGATGAAAATGTCCAGAAATACTTTCTAAATACTTAGAAAAGGCAGAGGGAGTTTACTAACTCAGCTAATGACAGGAAAATAATGAACAAGTGGCTAGTTTTCTTGGAATTGGAGTTTTCCGAGGGTTTGGGGTCATAAAATGACCCCCGCGGATCCTATCAGGTTGATGATATTATTACAGTCGTCGTTAGAATTGGTGACGGTAGATGATTTCTGAAAAAGTTCACAGATAAAATGTATACTTCTGTTGTTATAATGAAACATATATTCGTAGTTAATAAATCTTATTAATAAACTAATGAGACCCACTAAATCTCTCATCTATTAACTGATCTATTCTTTTCAAGTGCCAGAGACTGTATATTAATTATTTTCACGGACTAAACAAAGTTTGTGACCCCATGCTAGCTTTCAAATTTTTCTACTTCTTGATGTCTGCCAACAAATCTTTGAGTTTGTCCTCGCTTTTCCCATTCAGTCTGTAAACATTTTTGGGAGCATTTGCATTTATGAGCAAGGAAGGAAGTTTTCAGAATTCTTATTATTAATTAAATTGTAGTTTATTATATGGATTCCATTTGGAATTGCTACATTAGGAAGCTAAGATCTGAAATAATCCATCATCATCAATCGCAGAATGTAAGCAAGTACGATAATATAATTTTATCTATACAGTAGAACCCCAGGAATGCGAACGAATTGGGGTTGGCCTCTGTTCGGATTCCGAGGAATTCGGATTATTCGGGAAATTCGGTAAAATACTGTTGATATACCAAATACAGTAGAGTATTGTCTCTGGGTGCTTTGTGGAAGTGTACGGAAATAGCACGCGGCGATTCGCACAGTACAGTGGCAAACACGTTGAGGGTAAAAAGAAGATATCTGAGTTTGTTTCTACAAATTAAGGTGCTGTATTCATTCTTAATTTCAAATACCTCTTTTAAGTTAGGAATATACATTAGATTTGTTCCTGATTCGCAATTGTTATTTTTCTTACATTGATCAGTAGAAAGTTTTCATAAAATTAAAAAAAAGAGCTCGAATTATCCGGAATTTCGAATTTCCGGGGTTCTAAAATATTTATCGCATGACTGACTGAGCATAAATATTTACTCACGAATATTCGCATACAGTGCAAGCCGGGTAAATCGAACTAAAGGGGGGAAAGCAGTTTCAGATAACGATATTTTTCAGTTAAGTCATGATCATCTCTTACTATTTTGTCTAATTATAGTTATCTAATTTTTATTAAAACGAATTCAAATCTCTCTTTGTAGGCTGCACTTGTGTTCTTTATTAAACACAAGTCGTGCCGGTTCAAATACAGTACCTACATAAGGGCAAATACCGAAACTGCGCCCCCCCCCCTTCTTTTTTACTTTCTCGTATACGAAGTATACAAAGAGAAACTATTGTAATCGTCAAAAAATTCGAACTAGAGATTTTGACAAATCTCCACTTAGAAAGTATACGAGAAAGTTTAGGGGAGACCACTCCCGCTGGTTTCTTTTGAAATGCGTTCCTCATTTTCTTTTCGGAAACTTAAAAATGCAAATAAACTTAAAAATCAAAATATAGAACATTTTTGAGTTGATAGGAAAACACTTTTCATATATTAGAAAAATATAATTAAAAGATGCATTCCATTTATCTCGTATTTGAAAAAAAATATAAAATGTAAATGAATAAAAATGAAAAATTTATATACATTACTTTTTTGTCCATAGACAGTATATAAAAACTCTAAACATTGAAGTAAATCTTTTGCTAACGCAGATAAAATCATACAAAAGCCTTAGTGACTAATATATTTAATAATATTCATAATATAATACATCATATAAATCATCATCAAAATGTACAACTAATTAAATTTTAATAATGATTTATCTCGCACCCTTTTATGAAATTGAAATTCATCGCATGAAATTAGGGAATAAGCTATTTCAGAGGAAAAAATGCTGATTCAAATATGAATTAAAATTACAATATTATTATTAATTTGTCTCTGACATGTGAAATCACACTTCCTTATGCTTTTAGTAGATATTATTAGTTTGCATAAAAAACGATACATTAATTCTGAAAAATTTTGAAGGCTTTAGAGTATCCGAAATGTTATGAATTAACCTTTCTGGATTTAAATGAAGCAAAAGTGTTTATAATTACAATACTTCAGTATTTAAATGTTTGTAAATGTACCTAACATAAGCATTACAAGCAAAAAATGATTGCCATATTTACATATTTAAATAATTATTTTATGTTGAGTATTGGTAGTTTAATGATTTGATAGTCAAGGCATATTTTATTGTTTTTAACAATAAAATTAATTGGTGACAATAGCGTAACTCAGCGAGGAAAGAAAACGTTTCACATTACGGCAGGAGTTGAATTTCTCTTCTTTATGTATTTGTTCTCATAAATTATTAAAGAAACTGTTTTCATTTAACTTGATTTAAATTTCAATACGGACTGATAATTTTTACCAGGAATTGCAAAACTTTATACGGTCTTTTCTCTCTCTCTCAGTATTTTTTGTTTGCTTTTGGAAGAACAACATCATCTAGGTTTTGCGAAATAAAATTTAAAATAAACACTGTCGCATTTTCATCATACAAGTTATGCAGATATTTTGTATCAAAAGCAATGTAAAGATAGCGAGCTTACGTCTTTTAAAGTTACTAGAGTTCTCTTACACTGAGCGAAAAATATGGAGGATATTTTCCATTCTTCACTGTTTGCTGATTGAAAATAGGAATGACACTTTTGAACAATTTATCACCAATTTCCGAAGAAACTGATATCAGTCAGCATGAATCAGGCATACCGCAGGACCAGAGAGGACTATTTCCCTGGCCCTGGGCATAACGTGTGAAACCATCAGAAACCCTACCGAGATAATCATCCGTAACCATCTTTCCTTGTCTTCTACCCCACCGAGACTGAAATCTGTGAAAAGGACCTCCCTTTTAAACGAGTTTTTAATCTCATTGATGGGGTTTGAGTCGCCAGATCTCTGAAACATAATATATTACTTGTTATTTAGTCGCAGCTTGAGGTTTGTAAAAACGACTGTATCGTTAAGATTTTCCCCACACTTTTTTGAAACCATTTCATTTTTTAAGAATTTTATGTAAAAGAGATAATAAAAAAACCTACTTTTCTTTTAAATACAACCAATTGATTCCTTAATTTTGCGCACCCTGCAAATTGCGCCCAGGGCACGCGCCCCACTTGCCCCACCCTTGTTACGCCACTGCTCAAAAATTAAACCCCCTCGGAGGGTGCAATATTGACACCGAGGAGTGTGGTCTCAATGCGCCTGACAGGCACAGATAAACAATATCGTAATTAATATATTTAATACCATTAATTTTAATTTTATCATTCTAAAACTAATCACTGATCCTCTATGGAAGGATTAAAAGAAAAGAGTGGGAATATCGTTTCAAAAAAAGTCTCGCCTTCGTGATTATTTCCTTACAGTACAGTACGTGTTTTTTGGATTTCCGATTTAAGAGGCATTTCGGATAACCCGGGTTTCGGTTAACTCCAGTTCGGTTGACCGACATTTTACTGTAATATAGAATCTTCTTATCCATCATGATAAATGAAGCTCTGCAGGTACCGAATATTTAAAGTAAACTAAGAGGTGTGGGCAGCAGAAATGTTAGTTAAAAAGCTGAGAAATGGTTAATTAAATTCTGCTTTTATGTTTTTCACAAAATGTTCATTAAGTCTCTACACATAAAACGAACACGCTGAAAATGTTCTGAAAGGTGGATGGTGCTTATAAAGAAAACAGCGTGAATAACGTTAAGAAAATCTGCTTTCAAAGTGTTGTTTAAAAAGAAAACGGTCGTGTTAGACATTTTTTGACTACACACATAACAGTCTGTAACGATTTCTTTCAAAGAGGCTGAATTTTTCGACGAAGTTTCCGTCCCGGTTTGTTAATTTTCCACTTTCTATACAATTACATGATGTAGTTTATGGACTATAGTTTTCCTCCTTTTCTTAACTTTTCTGTCAAATTTTATATAATGAAGAACTTACAACGGAAAAACTTTTCACGTGTTCTCTAATGAAATTGCCAGTGTTTTGTTTTCTTTCATGTTAGGAGGTCTTTAAAAATATATTTCAATGAATCCATTTTTATGCAGTATCATAAAAGTACACAAAATTCGGAGACATTTGTTGAAACTGTTTGAAAGAAATCTGAATGATAAGGAGGCCTGATGTAAAAAACTTCAAAAATCAACTAATTATTGATAATTATAAATGACTTCCATTAGAAGCGATTGAAAAATAAAAAAACAATGGAATATTTTTAAAACTTATTTAAAATAGTTCAGTTTGTTTCCTGTATTTTATAATTTTAGGATTTCAAATATATAATAAGCATTAAAAGGCTTTTTACATTTTGACCCCATTTCAATGTTCCTTCAGCATTGAAATTATTAAGCTGATCAAAAAGAAAGAAACGTTTCTGCTGAGTGGTACAAACTTTTAGGCATGGATTTTAATGGGATTTCTCTGTTTGTTTGTTTATAATTTCACCACAATTTTTCAAACGGAATGATTCTTACGCGGCAGAGAAATGTATCTCTAAGATAATATACATGAAATGTATTTGCTATATTTATACTTTTTACGTGTATTTTTAGATGTTTGTAAAATTGAAGTTTGCCCATTTTCCGTCAGGGATTAATTTATAAGCTTAGTTGAACAATCCATTTGGAATCTACTTGTATGTTGATCTCAAGATTTTGAACCAAGCCCATGCGAAAAAAATAATCTTAGCAACTTCTATGGCAGATTGATATGAAAATCTACAAAATCTATGGATTCAATGTGCTCCAGCTCATACCCTTCGAAGGGATCAAAACCTGAAGTTGCAGCCTTTTGATAGCGAAGCTATCATTCCTTCAAAAAGATATGGCAGCATTTTTGTCGAGACCATCGAAAATAATCACAAGTGTAGGGTGGGAACTATACAAGAGCATATGTGAAATGTACTTTCCGACCTTTGACGCATATCTTGTAACATAAAAATATGGCGATTTGGAGAATTTTGAAGAAAAACTCCATCCTACTTCCAGCTTGAGAAAGCCACTATGAGGCAGAATTTCATAGTTTCCTATTCATTAATGTTGAATTCAATGAAAAGATGCATGTATTGGATTTTTAATTTACTGTCTTATTATGTAACTTATTTTACATCTCTAATTAAAATTCGTACAGGTAATTAATGCAGTATCTTTCTGTTTATCGCTACTTATAATTTTCGTAGAAATATTGACAAGCTGCATCGCATCGCAGAAGTGTAGAATTTGGCGACCATTTTGGGTTAATGCTGCAATCCTTTGCTTTATTTCGCAACAAAAGAAAGGTCTCAATGGACTTCTTGCTTTTTTTTACTAAGTTATAAATTTTATTATAATGTTACGGGTAGCTTCTCAAAATAGGTTGCATCTGCTGTGAGGCATACCTAACGTATTAACTGTGTGTGTTATCGTCAAACCTTAATGAGGAAACAAAAACCCAAAATTCAAATTTTGAACGTTCCTTTATTTTATTTTTAGGGTTTACCACAAGAACTGTCTTTATAATAGCCCTAATCAAAGGTATTCATTAATCTGTACTTTCCTAAGTATTTTTCTGAGATACAGTGGTGGAATTATGATATTCTTTTTCAGATTTGAATCTCCTTACCATGTTCACATCTATCGAAAGAGCAAAAAATGTATTCATCTCTCCAGCCATTACAGTTTCTTTTTCTGAAGAACTTCCTACAATTATTAGTAATGTTTCACCGTAATACATTTCACTGTCTCTGACATGGTATTATTGGCCTTTTCTACCATTTTGATTCCAAAAGTATGCTGAATTTGATTGGAAATGAAAAAAGACGACGCTCGGCAAATTTTTGAATTTTCGTACGTTTTCACGTTTACAGTTTTCATTTTCAATGTGGATAGAAGTGTTGAAGGAAATGAGTGCAAGTGGAAACGGTATCTGTTCTTGTTGAAAACGGATAAATCGAAGTCGACAAAGTGTAAAGTGGAAATTAAGTGTATTTGACACAATACACTGGAATTAAAATATTTTTAAATACATGCCCCAAGTTTATTTGTTAGGGGTATATTCTTTAATATATAAATGCTATTTAACATTTGAAAAATGTGATATAAATTTTTCCATTTACTCTACGTTGCCGAATTTTTTTCTTAAAAACTGTAAGTGACATCTTGATGACACCGGCTTTTTTTTTCAGAGCGCTAATTAAAAGTATGTATTCCCCTGTGCTTAGTTTAATTAGCCACGCTGTTGAAAAGCAAAAAAGAAAATTCCCATTTAAATAAAATTAATACCATCTTTATTTCATTTTGTTTTCAGTTGGATTTATCTCAATTTTTCATCTTTTCGATGATAAATTTCTAAAAATACCTAAAAACACAGTAAATGAAATTAAATTCCTATTTTAACACCAATTTATTCATAAATACAGTAGAGCATCGTTTATACGTCTTTCAAGGGACTGCCGTAAAACGTCGTGTAACTGGAAAGACGGATAATCGAAATTTTACTAATTAACAGATTTATTGCTACTGATGCAAATTCATTTAAAACTAATAAATTTAAAGTTCTTTAATATAGCACTAGTATAAAACTACGTTGCATGGGAATCAATAATTAAATTTTAAAGCAAAACATTAAACAAACATAAAAGTGAGAAAAATCATACCTTCATTGCATATCTCGAGTACTAATTATACATATATCTTATACAATTTACGTGCATGCAAGTAGTGTTGAATTAAAAATAAACCTTTATCGTACAGAATGTATGTCAGTATGAAGTACGGCATTATGAATTGAATTAAATCCATTGAATGCTTTTTCACTATTCTTTTGACAAAAGAAATGAGTTCGAAGTTTTTCAATGGAGTCCATTGCGTTTTTAAAGGAAGGTGGAATGACTTCTTCATCATCGCTTAAATTAGAACAAGACAATATGCCTTCTATTAATTCATCAATTGTGAATAATTTCAAAGTCATGATATCTTTATCACAATTCATATACACTGTAAAAAATATCCGTTTTTTTCCCGGACTTTTTCCGTATATTTGACGGTTTAAAGCTGTTTTGTTGACAAAACGGGTTTTCACCGTTTTCCGCTCCAGCCATAAACGGTTTAAAACCGTCAGTTCAAATTCTATTTTTCGTCATACGGTATTGCTTTCCGTATGATAACTTTCCCTTTTCTTAAATGTAATTTTATTGCATTCATTTCATGTTTTTAATAGGGTTCCATCTCCGCTATTGTTTACACATGTTGCAGTAACCTGTTGTCACTCATGAAAGCTAACCTTAAAACGCGTGTTCTGGCAATATTTGATTTTTACACCACTAGGTAGCGCCACTAGAGCTATAGTGACTTTAAAACTCAAATAGATTATTTTTACTTTATTTTATGAAGTCTCCGGTGGTCTAGTGGTTAGCGCGACTGCCTTTTATTTCTATGAACGCGGTTTCGATCCCCGGCTCGGGGGAGTTAGAAGTTTTGTCACCATCTTGCATCGAAATCGTACAAGTAAGTTCAATTAAGAATTATATTAATTAACCTAATTGAAATTAATAATTAAGCCTTGATTAATTAATATTCCTAATTGATAATACACATCAGCATATTTCAACTCGAACAGAAGGAGAAAAACAACTCAACTCAGTTGATGACGTCACTTACTTCGATGACTTAATTTTTACGGAGAAAACTAAATTTCATACGGTAAAAAACCGTTGTGACTACGGATTTACTTAATAACTTTTACGGGAAAAACTTGTTCCTGTATGGTAAAAAACCGTTGTGCCTACGGATTTACTTCGTAACTTTAACGGTTTTGCACAACGAACCCAGCTGCCAGTTTAAAACCGTAAATTTTACGGGATTTTTTTTACAGTGTAATAGAAAGGAGGAACTTTTAACATTTCAGAACGGCAAAAACGACGTATAAGCAAAGCCTTGCGCCGTATAAATGATGTACTTTGTAAAATGAATACGAATGAGTCGGGACTATGATGAAACGACGTATAAATGAGAAACGTATAAACGGTGCTTTTGTAAGCATATTTAATATTTATGCCTGACAAAAGCATGACTTCAACTGATTTATTGTTATAATAGTGTATGATATCAGATGAGAGGCAACAGTCAGATGTTGACTTACTTTGAATTTGATTTAAAATAAGAGACGAGTACGAGTACGGGTGGAACGATGTTACGTTGTGCGCAGATACGAGGTGTAATAGTTGTGTTTTAGTATTCTGATAAATGTTTGTTTAATCTTAGAAGAAGCCTTATGAATGTCAATCGATAAATCAACACTTTACACTAATTGAATTTACAGAAAAAAATTGTCTCCTAGTCGAAGCACAATTTGCTATTTCAAATTCTCAAACATATGGAAATGTTTGAAGTTCGCACACAAATGGAGCATTTAAAAGGGTATAGGAATTTCTTTAAAAAATCATTTTTGCCCATTAAATCAACATTTAAAGCTCCTATTTTTCTTCAATAACTAATATTCTTACGGAATTTACTTCTTAAGGATAAATTTTCTGCAATTAAGTAAAATCTGTTTGAAAACTTAAATGTTTTTGTGTGTTCTGATGTTAAATTTCGAAATATTATATTATGAATGCAAACATTTCATCTAATTTTTCATAAAACACTCGGCGTTTTGGGAAAAAGTTCACACTTTTAGAATTTGGCCTTTCTGAATTCTCGGTTTCCCTCAAAATTCGGTATTTTCTTATGGATTTCAAACCTTCAAAGCAAACGTTTTCATAAACGAATCATTTTTTTACATCTCCACCATGGACGTTTAAATATGCGTCCTCCATTTAGTGGAAGCAGCCAAGAAAAATAAAATACAGAATAATACTGTGACAGAAACGCAACATAAAATATTTCGATTATCTTACAAGAAAATAGGAAAATCTCCTATCATTTCCTAAGACAAAACACGAAAACATACTCCAAATGTTTAATGGTCGATAAATTTCAAAACGTTTATTTTGAAGTAGTTTTTTTCGTTACTTCAGAAAATTCCCGATTGTTTTACTCAGCTTGTCATTCATTTTAAATGGATACAATAAAACGATCGCATGTTGCTTCTCTGATCAGTATCAATCATTTAAATAGACAGAAAATGACTCTAGTCTAATTATTGGAAGAGATGAGGATATATCACGCCTATTACATTTTACTCAAGACTGTAATAGTATGGATAAAGGAGTGTAATGTGATATATTACATAAGGATGAACGACACCTATTTCTGAAACAGGTTTTCTTTTATAAGAACTAATTTGTTAAGCTTTCTTGAATAAAGAGTTTATGAATAAATATTAAAGACCATAAATTTTTAGCTTTAACATAGAACGCGGTTTTTGGCATTATGTACCAGATTTATGTACACATATGTATTGTGAATTCTTGAAAGTGAATAATTGAATAATTATTTTAAAAAATAAAGAAATTAAAGCAACAATAAATCCTTATTTCCTCTTACACTATATAAACAAATGTAGTGAAAATTTAGTTATTTTTCAACAGTTTTAAATAGTCTGTAAATATATGTTTACTACAATAATATAGAATATCATTGGTCTTGTCTAAAGATATGTTGTATTTTCAGGATTTTATTCTTAATTTTTTGGAATTCATTTTGGTAAATCAAAATTAAAATTTTATTCCAAAATGTAGAGTACCAAAGCAATTTTTTACGATTTTAAAAGAAGACCAAACATTTTTGTAAGTGATGCATCATAAAAAAGCAGCATTTTTTAAAACTTTTTTTTCAAAAAATGCGATACATTTAAAACCTACGACTTTCTACATTTCGAGCTATCATTTTTACCCGAAGCTTTTTGCCTACTCCCTGTTGATCTCAGTGGTAGCAAACGGCAAGGTTTAGAGAATTATGTGGTTTGGCAAACATTAAAGTGACATGTCTATCCAACGATCCGAAGCAGATCCGAATGTCAAACGTATATTTTCTGTTTAAAACATTCTTGTCTCTTAAAAGAAATGTTTAAGAGAACGATGTAGGAAAAATGTCTTATTTTGTAACCCATATTTTTCTGATGCGCGCATTTCAAAATATGATTTATAAAATCTAAACACCTAAAATTTTATTCTTTATGCTCATTTTTTTAAAGAAAGCAAAAAAGTTGAAAGCAGTATGTGATTTTGCAAATGAACTTTCTTGGTTCTTTTGTATCCTAATACATATACAGTGCTATATGAAAAAGATATTTTGAGAAAGGAATATAAAACTATAAAATAGCAGAGGTTATGAATTAATATATGTATTTTATGTTCAATTATGAATGAACCTTTCTTCTTTCTCAAGAATAAGGTATGTTCAAACATTCATAAGTTGTGAAGTTAATTAAAGTGTGATTAACCCTAAGTAGTGTGCAAAGACAACTTATTATTTGGAATGCTAAATTAAATTATTATCTGTTTGATATATAAAACTAAAATATGTTATTATAAGGCTATCATAAGTTTTAAGACAAAATATTTAGAAAGATAGACTAGAGTAGCATTACATTTTATGAATGGCTAACAATGAATGGATTATAAAAAAATTCATTTTTAGTTCTTAAATAATTAGTTTCAACAGCAGTCACTTGCAATGACAAACAACAATGTTAACAATTACAATCATAAAAGTGGAAACATCATTTTCAGAATTTATTGAGAAGCATAAAATGCGAGTTATTCAAACATTTTTAGAAATATAAAAAATAAGGTTACTATACTACTATGCAATTTTCAAGCGTTGAAGATGGAGTTGCCGGATCAGGTATCGTCCGCGTCATCTCAAAACGGTCCAATATTGAAAGCTGCGTCCCAAAATAGCGCTCTTCAAAACGGACGGCTAATATAACTAAACTAAAATATAATAAAAGCTATGGGATTTTCTTGCATGAAATTGATGAGAGTTTTACATGTATTAGATGAGAAACATTTTTTTAATTATGAATAGAAGAATTTGTAATAAAAGCTACCCAAACAGAAAAAAATGACCAATATTTCTTTCTGTATTCAAATTGTAAAATAAAAAAATTGTAGCATACAACTCCATTATTTCTACTATTTAATCTTGCATTTTACAGGAATACTGCTCGTTCAAATACTTTCACATAAATGAAATAACAAAAACAAATAAGCCAAATTTTCACAAGCAAAAACCTAAAGTCAAACGTTGCTCTGCAAAAAGAGCAACATCTTCTCCCTTTCTTGTCTGATATTATTTTATTCTATGTTACTTTTGCAGTTCACTGCTATTATATTTTTTGCATGTATTATGAGTCATGTTTCGTCCACGAGCGAAGTGAAACGCTCTCACTCAACCATATCTTGAAGTACTCTATCCAAAAATGTCAGAGTAGGCAAGTTTTCTAGAACGGATGTATTTTCTATTTCCACTGAGGAGGAAAAAATAAACCTTACAAAAAATGCGAAGTAGTTTGATATTTCAAGAATTATTTAACGCATTTTATAAGATATATGTTTTAGAAGGTGAAATGTTTATCATGAATGAGAGTAATTATATGATTCACGAAAAAATTATTGTTTATAAAAAGTGATGAATTTCTTAGGGTTAGTTTGTGCAACAAGATATTTGTCGAAATTTATATTTAATATTAATTTTTATGCCAAAATATTTAACGGTGCTTATCTTTTATAAATAAACATTTTATCAGGAAGTTCCAAGATTTCAAAAATAATTGAATATCTTTTTTGTGATAGTTCACGTATTTGAATAGGCTGATCTTCAACATAAATAATAATCGGAAGTTTATTTTCATGTCGCAATTAATAATTTGAATATGAAATTACAAGTAACTGAAATTCTCTCCCTTAAGATGGACGATCCCTTAAAACGTTAAAATTTTCAAACTTTGTTTTTATAAAAAGTGATGAATTTCCTAGGGTCATTTGTTCAATAGCATATTTGTCGAAATTTATATTTAATATTAATTTTGATACCAAAATATTTTACAATGAGTATCTTTTATAAATAAACATTTTATTAGGAAGTTCCAAGATTTCAAAATAATTGAATATCTTTTGTTGTGATAGTTCAAGTGTTTGAATAGATTGATCTTCAACATAAATAATATGCGAAGTTTATTTTCACGCCACAATTAATAATTTGAATATGAAATTACTATTAACTGATTTTCTCTCCCTTAAGATGGACAATCCCTTAAGACGTTAAAATTTTCAAACTTTGTTTGGAAAAGAATTTATAGAAAATATAAATGCGATATTGAGGGTTGAAAATGATAATAAATACACCACACACAGCTTCGCTTTTTAAGCTAATTTCATTTCGTAAATTTTAAAACTCTTTTTTAAAACTCTTTTACATAATTATGTTCTAATCAACATTAACTTCAAGATGAATTAAGTTTATCCAGCTATCTGCGATTGAAAATTGTTGACTACAGCATAATTCCTAGTTTAAGAAAAAAATAAAATTATTATGAATGAAAATGTATAGGTTCCTAAAGTGCTAATAGGACTGAAATTTGAAGAAAATAATATCATTCGTGTATTGTCAAGAATAAATTACTTAGATGTAATACTGACATCGTAGAGATTATTGACGCGTATATGTACTCAATCGGCACATATATGTACTCAATAGGCATAGATATGTACTCAATAGGCATAGATATGTACTCAATAGGCACAGATATGTACTTAATCGGCGCATATACACTATATGCCCAAAAGTATCCGGACACTTGCAAATTTTCACATTTTTTAGAATTTCTCCGGAATGGTTTAACCGACTGCCTTTAAACTTCTTGCATGTAAAGAATAGACAATAACTCACATTTTACATTGAAGATTCGGTCCTGAGGACAATTAGGGGACCGTCTAAAAACTGATGAAGACAAAAAGGTGTTTGGCCCACCCCGCTTCACAGAATACCGATAACAAGATGAAACTTTCAGAAATGATAATGTTGAATGCGCATAATATTTACAGGAATTTTTGTAAACACAGCACAAATATTTGGGAAGATATAAAGATTTTCTTAAAAAATCTCAAATTTTTCCACCTGTTTTTTGCTTATAACATGCAGAGTTTTCTGTTATATTATACGAAACTTACAGAAAAGATGACAATATGTTAGAGAAGCATTTGTGTAAAACTTTGGAAAAGAATTGTTGAATATTACAGGAATTATGATCATTTTTATTAAATAATGTTTTACTACGCATGCGCGAAACATAGTGTAATTTTTCTTTCACAACTTTAAAGTCAGATATATAGGGCAACTTATATAAAAATATTCAGTTCAATATCATTAGTATTCAAAAAGATATCGGCATTACAACAAGCAGAATTTTAGCTCCTGTCGAAGAGAAGCTAAAAGATGAGGGGTTTGACACAAATTTGTGGGACACAAATTGTTATTTTTTAAACTTATATCTTTAAATAGTTATATGGAATTGTATAGTGGTGAGAATTTGTTGAATACCCATGAACACATCTAATATTCGTAACGAATAAAAAAATATGTAGAATTATTAAAATATTTTAAGAAAAGAAATTAATTAGATAAAAAATCGTTTCGCCATAAAATAAATATATTTAAAAATATCGTTTGGCCGTAAAATTGTAATATGTAACTTGTTAATAATCATGTAAATAATATAATTAAAGTAATAAAATTTGTTATTTATAGTGCGTAATTAGCTGGAATTTAAGTTATGCACGCAATTGATAAGTCTTCATGGGTATTCAACAAATTCTAACCACTATACAATTCAATATAACTATTTAAAGATATAAGTTTAAAAAATATTAATTTGTGTACAACCCCTCATCTTTTAGCTTCTCTTCGACAGGAGCTAAAATTCTGCTCGTTGTAATGCCGATATCTTTCTGAATACTAATGGTATTGAACTGAAATTTTTTATATAAGTTGCCCTATATATCTGGCTTTAAAGTTGTGAAAGAAAAATTACACTATGTTTCGCGCATGCGCAGTAAAACACTATTTACTAAAAATGCTTATAATTCCTGTAATATTCAATGTTTCTTTTCCAAAGTTTTACACAATGCTTCTATAATATATTGTCATCTTTTCTGTAAGTTTCGTATAATATAACAGAAAACTCTGCATGTTATAAGCAAAAAACAGGTGGAAAAATTTGAGAATTTTTAAGAAAAGCTTTATATCTTCCCAAATATTTGTGCTGAGTTTACGACAATTCCTGTAAATATTATGCACATTCAACATTACCATTTCTGAAAGTTTCATCTTGTTATCGGTATTCTGTGAAGCGGGGTGGGCCAAACACCTTTTTTTCTTCATCAGTTTGTAGACGGTCCCCTAATTGTCCTCATGACCGAATCTTCAATGTAAAATGTGAGTTATTGTCTATTCTTTACATGTACGAAGTTTGAAGGTAGTCGATTAAACCATTCCGGAGAAATTCTAAAAAATGTGAAAATCTGCAAGTGTCCGGATACTTTTGGGCATATAGTGTATGTACTCAATCGGTGTGTTAGGTTTGTAGTAGATTGATTTTCTGAAGTAGTGGGAGGACAAGGCAGTTACTTGCAAAGATTATGTGATGTAACTCTTTTTAAATGGACAAAATGAGGAAAGCTGAATGCAAAATAATTGAGGAATTATTTTCAACCCAGTATCGATATACATTTTATTTTTTTTCCATCAAGACAATGTGCACGAACGAAAGAATATCTGACTTCACAATATTGCATTCACCACCTTAACATATTTACAAGACGTTTAAATCCTAACTTCTAAGAAATGAAGCAGCAGCACAATGTGGGAACAAGGAAAAGGTATCAGGATAACTTTATTTCACAAGATTCAACAATATATGCGTCAATGGCAGAAGACTGTCGCCATATGGTAAAAAAAATTAAAACAGAAATAGAACAACTAAAAATGCAAATTGCACAGTTCAAAAGATTGATCAAGTTCTAGCACGGCGCAACAGTTCAGAAGATTGATCAAGTTCTAGCACGGCGCAACAGTTCAGAAGATTGATCAGACTCTATCACGGAACCACAACGTGATTCAGGATATCCAGCAACAGAAAAATTTCCTACATTGCGATATGTGACGATACGAACTTTGCACAATTTAAGATCCTCATGGAGTGTCAATCAATATACATCTAGATTGCTGGAAGCTCAGGGATAGAGATAATTAATAAAATCATATACGTACAAAATATAATCCCATCCTGATTGTTACAAGCGCAATGAATTTATGTTGTGTCTGTTTTAATGAATCATAAATGTATTTTCACCACATGATATGCTCCTCTTGTTAGAAAGCTTTATTAATTTTGTAACGTGACAATTATAAATAGTTTTAAGTGATTTCGTCTCATAAATAAATCTGGAATTTGTTTTCTGTAATACACCTACGAAAATTTCCACTGTCATTAGTGCAAGGATTTTTTTTAGATTTCTTAAAAGAATTTTACACTTCTCAATTTTTTAAATATAAGAAACGTTTTTTCAAACACGTAATTTTCAAAAGTTCTTAAAATATTTGACAACAAATACTTTTGTTTAATATGTTGAAAATAGTTTAAAATGGGAAAAGATTTATAAAAATTGTAAAAGGACACGGTTTTCTAATTTGAATATGTTCTTCAAAAGCTTTCACAATTTCAAATCTGTTGGAATTAACGTCTATATAATTGCTACTTCTATACTCTCTGCGCACACATATTTATTATATCTACAAAATTTACACCTCTCAACTTCTGCGCAAATAAGGCAGTGTTTTTACTTCAGAGCCGAAGAAAGACTTCTCGACCTCCATCAAGCCAAAATTGTTTATTTTTCTTTCAGAAAATCCGATACGGAACGAAGGGTCTCTGTTTCCATCGATTTTCCCGCTCCCTTGAGGTTGTACCTCGGACCCGCCCACATTCACCCCTCTATAAAAGGAAACATTTTAACACTATTCCGAACATTGTATCTTGCAGATACCACACTCAAAATCCTCCTACCATAATCCCCAAAGGTGCACTAAGCTATTAATTATGGCCTGAACTAACCTCTACGTAAAATAAACACAAAACAATACTGTTGAGGCAACATGCTATGGCGCAATGCATGGTTGATTTTTACGCTTTAGCTTGATACATCTCCTATGCAATGTTAAATAAGTAATTTTTTTGCTGTAGAAATTACTTTACTTATAAATTTACAATAGTGAATGGATAAAATGTAGATAAATTCTATAGTTAGTTTGAAGAAATATTTTATTGAAAATTCCTTTACTTAAATTAAACCTTAAATGCTCGATTTTTTAAAAATGATTTAAAAATACTTCTTGACTTTCATTTCTTGAATAAAACATAGGAAAAATAATTTTAAAAATCCTATTTATTTTTTGGTATGGTTTACGGCTTAAAAACTTCTTGTTACCAATCGGCAACACTGGGCTTTAGTTGAGGAAAAAATTTCTTTTATAAAATTCTATACTATTATAAACAGATGACTTTTAAGAACTAATAATCAGGACAAGGAACTTCCTTAACATTGTAGATTAAAATATTGTATTCTCAAGCCTACGAACAAAGCAAAAAAAAAAAAGATGCAGCCGTAAGTTGTAAAACATCAATTTATTTTTATTTTTTATCAGCGCTCAGGCTGTCATCTATATGTCGTAAATTGATTTAATAACATTTTCAGTAGGTATCCTATTGGCAACAATAAGCGTTAGAGCTTCAGTTTTAACCTCAATATTTTCGAAGACAAAATTGGATATTTTTCTTAAGGGCAAACGCAGGCATTTAAGGGTTAATTAATTAATACATATTTCTGTTTAAATAATTTATTGCAGATAAAGAATTTGTATCTCGAAAGAGGTGTGAATGTTTTCATTACATGCCAGTATGCAATGTATGTCAGTATGCAATAAAGAATATAAAATTATTCTGTAAAAAATTTTTGTAAAAAAGTTTTATAATAAGAATTATTCTGACAAATAGTGGCATACTCTTATTTATAGGATTCATTTAATAATATTAATTCTAATTTTTTAATTATTACAAAAAATAAAAACATTTGTCAGAGTTCTAATTAGATTTTAAAAACCCAAACAGGAAATTATGTAAAAGGATGCATGAAAAAAATATACGCTACCCAGACCAAAATTTATTAATTTATATTCATTTGTTATTAAAATTTTGAATGTAACAAATAAAACAAATAAGGATTTACGTAATTTGAAATAAGGAGAAAATTGTGGCTGAAAGAAGTCGTTTTTAAAGTATGAAATCAAAAGAAAAGAAAAAAATATATTTACGATAAAGATTAATTACTTTATTACTATTATTATTTATTTATTTACATTAATTACTTTCTTTCAGCTTTAGTAAAAATTCTCAACCTAATAAAGAACCCTTATGAATTATATCACTTTCTTAATTCGGTTATCCATTCTAGCCAGGATACAATGAATGCATTGAAACTTTGAAAGATCAATACGTTTTGCGAAATTCAGAACATTTTTTATATATTTAAATGCAGATCTGTATGAATTTCCACATGTTATCAGAAGCTCTTTGCCTGAAAGTCTTCACACAGTACACAAATTTCTTTTAAGGAACTAAGAAAAAACACTCACAAAATCAATGATTTAAAAAGAATTAAAAAAGTATTCGTATAAATATAAACGTATGTATCAGCTTCTTAATTTCGTGTAAAAATAATTATAAGTAGTTATGAAGCATGCAAAATAAAATGCTAATGAAAAGATTCAACGACTCAAATTTTAGCAAGATTTTTTTCTATTTTTTTTCAAGGAAAAGAGGAAGAGTTTTTTGGAAAGAACTTTACTCCAAATAGAATATTTCATTTGAAATGAAGTCGCTGGAACAATCGCAATAAAAGATGTGAAAGACTAAACAAGAACCCTTCAGAATTATATATATATACTTATTTGATGCATCTGTTTTATTTTATCTTTTTATTAGTGCTCATTTCAATGCATAAGAACTAGTTACACAATATACAAAACAGGACGATTATGAAAAGATTTAACGAGTTAGTCTTTAACTAGACATTTTTTCGTATTTATTTGAAAGAGGGATACTGTCTGAAAAAAAGAACCCCAGATCTATTTGAGCATTTACAATAGTCTTCATTTAGAAAACCTCTTTTCAAAGAATTGATGCGAAGAATTGAATGATTTCTTCAAAGAATGTTCTTGCAATTGACTTCTGTTGCAATCAATAATGATCGGCTTTTGAAATATATTTTTGAATTACTTCGATGTAGAAATGATTTGCTTTTAAAATAGACTATTATTTTTTGTATACCGAATGCTTTATTCGTTACCGTTGTTCATCTTCAGAAATCTTCACGTTGATCGTGAAAAAAAATTAGGGTATTTTTAGTTC
>BGPR01003331.1:15526-51552 GCA_013235015.1 Araneus ventricosus | reverse complement strand
TGGGAAGGAGAGAAGAGCCGAAGAAACAGAAGAACAAAGAAATAGCCGATTGGCAGTAATGGGACAACGTAGCCAGCAGAGAAGAGCCGAAGAAACAGAAGAACAAAGAAATAGCCAATTGGCAATAATGGCACAACGTGGCCAGGAGAGAAGAGCCGAAGGAACAGACGAACAAAGAAATAGCCGATTGTCAGCCATGCTACAACATGCAAGAGAACGCCGTCTAAATGTTATTGAAGGACAAAATCACCATCAGATACAAACTTTTTATGCAGCTAGAACTGTTCTTTACCCTATTGTTGAAGAACACAACTGTGGAGAAATGGACAATCTCTGTCTGAAATGCGGAGGGTTGTATTTCCGGGATGAAAAGAATACCAGAGGAATTTGCACTCATTGTTGTCATAATGGAAATATAATTGAGCAGGCTTCAGTTTATCCAGTGGAAATGAAAGGATTGATGGATGGCTCCGATGAATTATCAGTGCATTTCAAAATAACATAAGGTCGTACCAGTGATTCAATGGGTGCACAGATTGTACCGTCTACAGGGAGAGGAGCGTATTGCTTCAGAATTCATGGCCAAATTTATTACAGGACCTCTCGTCTACACCCAGCTGAAGCAGGAGGTGAAAACACTAATACAACACACTTCAACAATATTATAACACACATTAGGCATGTGTTATGTGACCTCAGGTATTATTCGATTTAGCCCGTGCAACGTCGGGCCATACAGCTAGTCTATCCTATTAAAATTCGAAGGTAAACAAACGTATGTATGTATGTATGTATGTCCTTCTATCTTCTCACGAACCGCCGAATGGAGAAGAGCGCGGAAAGTACCAAAAGATGGGGAATAATTCAAGGAATCCATTTCGGCCATTTAAATATCGAAATTTTAATTAGTGAAAAAGATATTAATTAAAAACTAATTTACAACAATACTTTTCATTGTTTCGGATACTTTATAACAATACTTTTCATTGTTACAGCGCAATTCAAAATTTATTTTATTGTTGAAGTCGTTTACTTTAAGGAACATTGTTACAACAACAATAAAAAAGTGACGCTGACAGAAATAAAAAAAATGTATTGTTGCAATATGTAAACCTGAACAATACAACAAGTCAATGTGGATAGAGTTTTGTGTGGGTTTTGGTAATTGATATAAAGAAACAGGGAAAATTAAATCGCGCATATACGGTTTTTACTAAAACTATTGTTTTCTATGAAGTTTCACTTTTAGATTTCATGTACTGAGTGTATCTTGCTTCATGTGCATGTAAACTGGAGGCGGGCATATGAAAAAATACGGATTCCGATCAACGCTGGGTTATCTCATTCCTTCCGTACTAAAGTCAGACAAAAAATAATTCTGGAATCGTAATTTTACAAAATAAAGATTATTTTTGCGATTTTTTAAAAGTATATTTTGAAGCCTTTACGCGGACAGAATGATTGAACCGCTCTTTTCTCCTTATTTATTTAGGAGAGAATGTTGGGCATGTGTCACATGACCTCACTCTTTCTCTCCGTCAAGGAATGACGCATTATTCGAGATAGCCCGTGCAACGCCGGGTCACGTAGCTAGTATTATATATATCAAAAACAATCAACTGTCGATCATGCGAATAGGGTCTGTTTTGTTGAAAACAAGCGATCCTGAATTCTTGGAATCATTTAGAAAATAAACATATTTATGAATTAATGGAAGACAAAATACCTGGTGCTAATTTAAGTGATGCTGAAGAAGTTATTGCATGTTCTTTTAAAGACGCAATGGACTCCATTGAAAAGCTTAAAACTTTTTCTTTTGTCAAAAGAATAGTGGAAAAACATTTAACGAACTTAATTCTATTCATAATGCTGTACTTTGCACTCGCATGCAATCAGCACGTCAGACGGCGGTTAAAGATCTTTTTAATTAAACGCCTACCTGCATGCTATAAATCGTCAAGATATGTTTAATTGGTATTTATGATATGCAGAAAGGGTATGATTTTTTCACTTTTATGATGAATATTTAATATTAAAATTTAAATATTCATTTCCCTACTATGTAGTGATATACTAGTACTCTCTTAAAAATTTTTAAAGTTAACATTTCTAAATGAATTTGCAGTAGTGGCACCAAATCTGAAATAATAAAAGTTGTTTAGTAAAATTTCAATTATACGTCTTTTCATTTATACATCCTTTTGCGTCAGTCCCTTGAAAGACATGTAAACGGTGCTTTACTGTATTTTAATCCTGTTTTTGAAATTGATTTCTTTGAAATATACAGTGTGTATGTGTATATAACTATAGGGTGATTATATACAAATGCTTTACCGATATAAGAGTCTATAGTGATTCTATCGTTCAAGGAAACGAATGAAATTTTGAATACAAGAACTTAAAATACACGATCAAGATTATATAAAATCAACAGCACAGCTCACACAGTTACGGCTACAGTAAAAACATTTCGAAAATTTAAAACGGCAAGACCTACCTTTGTAATGGAATGTGATCTTCATTGTAAAAAACCATAAATGGTATTTGAAGCAATACGAAAAAACGCTTGTGCTAGGCAGAGACTATAACAATAAGCGAAAATAATCCGTAAGGACAGAGAAATTAAAGAGAAGCAAATATTTTATTTTTATTACAAATTTTCTACATTCTAGCCTTCACACTCGATAACACTTTGCACAGAGGAAAGTTTGGTACAACAATAAATTTATCTGCTCTTCTGTCGCTTCCCCACCCTCATTAGTTGTTTCTATTTTTTCCATAGTCTCTGTTTAGCGCAGGCCATTTTTGCGCTCCAGGTAACGTTACAATTCTTTTTCTGGCTTCTTAATTTAAAGATCATATTAAAATAAAAAAAGCAGATGTTGTCCATGAAATTTTCGAATTTTTATCACTGTAAACACTGTAAGATTTATTTCTTACGTCATTCTTGAGCGCGTACATAAAATAACTGCTTCCTAAATTTTATTCCCCTTTCACGAACTGTAGGGTCGGTATAAATTTATACAAGCCAATTTTTTTATAATCACCCTGTACGTATCTTCTATACTAAATAAAACAATTACTGAAAAGGAGAATTGCAAAAGTTTTCGATTACTTTAACTATCAATGTAATATTTAATTTATATTATAGTTCTTAAACTTATTGCACTGTAGGAACAATAATAGACACTACAAAACTCAACGACTTAAAAAAAGGATTTTTCCAAATCTTATTTATTATTCTTGAAAACTAATTGATGCTGAGCATTGCTACCGTAACTAAAGAGAGAGATCAATTGAAGTTGGTACTTTTAAATTGAAATTATCCTTAGTCTTTAGTTCTTTTTAAAAGTACACATAAATTTCTTAAATATGAGGAAAACACAGCATAGTTCATATACTCATAGCTTAGAAACAACGGTGTTACCTACAGGGTTCCCACTTAAATAAGGGCCCCCACCTCTTAACTTCAGGAGGACGCCAGCTCATGAAAGTAGTAAATGTCTATGCAATGAGACCACTTACAACGCCACCTGGTGGCGAACTTTGGAGTTAGAGCTCCTATCTCGAAAATTGTACAAACTAGAGGGAAAATGTCAACAAGAAAGTTGCTGAGCTTTATCGATTTAGTACAAAAAGATACGTTTTGCACAATAATACGAAGAACAGAACATGCACATTTGAACATGATTAGAACGTGAGGAACATGAACAAAACGCACAAAAATGCACATTGGTTTGTTCGCGATTTCCGAAACTTTGACAACACAAAACGGGTTAAAAAGAGGAAAAGGAATTAATTATCACAAGAAACCTTTATTTTCGGTGTTCAGAGTGCTCTCTGTCATCTACAATTCAGATTTAGGCCCTTCTTTGAATTGCCCTTTGCACACGTTTTAGCATATACGCTGGTGTCCAAAAATAATGCACAATTTTCATGCTACAAAATTGGAGTTAATATGGATACTATGGTTGGCAACTGGATGCTGAGAATCGTGTGACATACTATCGTCGGAGCTCACATTTTACTGTGAGGATTCGGTCACGAGGGCAATTAGGGGGCCACCAGAAAGGGATGAAGACGAAAATGGAGTTTGATCCATCCTGTTTCACAGGAAGCTGATAACGAGATGTAACTTTCACCAATAGTTACGTTTGTGGTGATTAGTACTTATATGCATTTTCATAAAAATAGAACATATTTTCGAGAAGGTATTGAGGTTTTCTTTAAAAAATCCCAAATTTTTCAGCATACTTTTTGATTATAACATGCAGTGTTTTCAACTAAATTGTACGAAACTTGGAGAAAACTTGACAATATGTAAAAGAAGAATTGCATTAAAATTTGAATATTATAGGAAATATGAGCATTTGTAATAAATAATTTTTTACTGCACATGTGCGAAACGTAGCGTGATGTTTTTTCATGACTGCAGAGCCAAACATATAGATCAACTTATATAAAAATTCCAGTTCAATACCATTAGTTTTCAGAAAGATATCTTTATTGCAACTTGGTGAATTTCGGTGCACACTAAGAGAAGATAAATGATGAGGGTTCTTGCACAAATTGATATTTTTTAACCTTGAATCTTCGAACAGTAGTAATGAATTTTATGAAAGTTCAATATCCTGAATAATCATGTATACTTATAAGTTAAATACATAATATAAATTACAGTTTGACGATTACTATTTGAAGATTCAAGTTTTAAAAATACCAGTTTGTGCAAGAACCCTCATCATTTAGTTTCTCTTAGAGTGTATCGAAATTCACCAAGTTGGAATGCCGAATTCCGTTTTGCAAATTCGGCCACTGCTGATTGCCGCAGTCGTTCCGCTTGCTTGCATTTAACTCTCTTCCTCTGCGGAAGGAGTTTCGGTTCTAGTGGAGTATGTAATTGTGTACGGTAAGTATGTTTATTAGAAGGCTCAAAGTGTGAGTGTTATTTTCTGTGCGTAAGCCTACGTGGCAATTGTTTCTATACCGTTTTTAAATAAATGTATATTTTTTGTCCGATTTCGTATTTTTCACACCTACACATCTTCGAGAAAATTTGTGTAAGCCAGTAAACCAATCGCAAAAACTTCACTAAAAAATATTGAAATGTCCTCATTTCGAATACGTGTATTAAAATTTGAATAATACAAAGAATTATTGGGATTTTTTGCATGAATAATACAACAAACTAAGCTCACAGTACGAATTTTAAATGCTAAAATCTTCTTTCTTCTGAATTTTTTATCTCTCGTTAATTAAACACAAGCATGCAAGCAATCCAAGCTTATTTCTAATAATAAATGTTTAAAACAATTGATCTCAGTTCTATTAAAAACTGACAAAACATAATATTATAATATTATTTTTAGGCTTTTATTTTGCATTTATATTGTTTCCAGAAATCCATCATTTATTCAATTAAATGTGCATGAAATGAAGTTTTAACCCTCCTTACATCCCTATTGTTTAGAATTATAATAATCAATGCCAATCATTTATCAATTCTAATAAATCTTCTTTTGATGCAGTTAAACATGCAATACAAAATTATCACATTATCGTATAAACGAATTCGGGATTTATACACAAGAGCAATTTTTCTCAAACGCTTTAATAAATAATTATTATTTTCTACACTTAGTTTTCAACCTGAATTTTATAAGTTATTTATAGTTAGATAAAATCATTTAGCAAACAAAATTCCACTAATTAAATACATCTTTATTAAAGCAATTGCTCTTTTGCATGCCATCACCAATTTCCAAAGAATTTATATTATTAATTTGAAATTAAAATCACTCAAGTATATGAATGTTCATTAAAAATAAAAATTTCACTCATCAGATTACTTTAAGTATTCTTATTTTTAAAGATTTTATTTTATCTTTCTAATAATTTATCTCCCAAAGGTGCGTCTGTTCATAAAGACGCAAATCCTCTTTTCAAATTAAAAGTTCAAACATAGATTTTCCTTGATCGGAATTAAACTAATTAAAAGCATTGCAATAATTTCAACAGTAAGATACCGCTTTCATTTACTGTTTCTTTTGAAGAAGAAGGTTCCTTTATCTCTGTTCCTTTTGAAGTCTAAGTGTGATTATTTTTTCATCCAATTAGGATAGATAGATGGGTATAGAATAGTATTACCATGATAGTTTTGCGCTTTTGACTCCGTGGCTGCTCTTTTGCTTCAAAGTAATTAAACCTAGTAAAGAAATCTAATCAATGGAAGACTTAACTAAGAATGAAATCTTTAGAACTGCTTCTGATGAAATAACTAATCTTCAAGGTGCGAATATTATTAATTTCTTTGAAAAAAATCAAATAGCATATATGATATCTGATAAAAGTAGGGAGAGATTAAACATAATGATTATTTCAACAAAGTAACTAAGACACCCCTTTTTTAAATGACATCAAAAACAACTTAATAGAGTGGATATCAGTTTCAAGTTATTATATATTCAATCCTTCAAATAAAAAATAACTAACAAGTTAACATCTTAATGACATTGACTAAACAAAGCTGTAGTTTGAAGTGATATAAAGAAAACACAATACAGTATTTGATTTTACCATTCTGTCAATAAAATCGGTAAGTAGGCCTTCTTAATCTGTTTTGTAAAATAATATAAATTTTTAGTTTGAATGACCAACTTTAAAAATTATGATAAGAATTTGGTTTTAAATATTATTCATAATTCAATAAAATATCTTTTCTGCACTTTTCTGCAAAATATGGGGGCACAAAATTTTTTTTCAAATTAGCATAAATTAAAAAAATGGTTCATGCAATTTGTCTTTCAATTAAGTATTGCAAACATTTAAAATTCCTAGTTTTTCAAATTTTATGTTTTTCAGCTTTCATGAAGTAATATGTAGAGGGTTCAGTGTTAAAGCGGACCAAGTCCATGTTTTCCTTAGTTTGTAGTGTAACATTTGTTCGCACAAAAATGTTATATATTATATGTAACACGGATTCAAGTTCATAATTCAATTTGTATCCACCAGACAACAAGAACTATTAGAAGTCCACTGTTATTTTAAATGCAGTTTATCAACTTTATCTCTCAAAAATTAATGTCATGAGCTTGGATCCTTTTTAACTCTGAACCTTCCATATATTCCATAGTTACATTACCTTTTTGAAAAAAGATGTACAGATGCATAATACAACGACAGATGGCTTGCATAACGCACTAATAATTTGACCATGGTTTCTTCTGTCGAATAGGCATTGACTGATGTCACACAAATGTTTTAAAATGTTTAATTGACTGATTGATTCGTGTCTATTCTTAGTACTTTAGGAAAAGGTTCTCATTAAAGTTAATCGAACAATCAGAATTTTCATAATCAGCATATCATCAGAAATAATCTCGCGCTTTCTGACTATGAGATTGGGTTGCATTTGCAGAGCAAGTTCAAAAGGTGCTCTACGACACAGATATTTATTCTGGTTAATGATAGATAATCTCTTGGAAACCACAGTAAAACTTAGATAACTTACTAGAAAAATTAAGAAAATCTGGGCAACAAATTTAATTTTTATTATAACACAAATCCACAGCTAGAAATCTGACTGGCGTCACTAAATTAACATTATATAGTGAAATGTGACGATGTCCCAGAACAAGAGAAGACAAACTAATCTTAATACTAAAAAAAGAATCATTCCACGATCTACTTACTGTCCCTCCAACATCGTTCCCCTAAATTCTTCTCTCCACCTTCATGTACTGAGAGAGTCCAGAATGTCTTCAGAGAGAATTTGACTGAGTGAAACATTATCAACCGAGGGTAAGACGGGATCTCCAGTGATATAATTCATATTTCCCTCTTAACTAATCTTTTCATTCTCCATTTAGATGGAGTGTATCGACTCATAGGTAGTTTCTACAATAAACACATTTGGAGCTAGATTCTAACCCCTAGACTTCAGCATCGCCGCTTTCACGTTAGTGTATTGAATATCGCAAACACAATCGTGATTTTTTAAAGACTCATGACTCACCTTACTCATCTTTAATTGCTGGACTTCTTAATATTAGGAAGAACAGAAGCAGTCAGTACGAATGCATTACAATACTGACTCATGTATCAAGCATATGTTTAATTGGAAATTAATAGTCCAAAGTGCTTTGTATTCAAGTCACGAGCGAATTAGGAACAAAAAAATTATTATCGACAGCACATCAGTATTGCAACAGAAATACCATGATCTACGATTCTATCCTCTTAACCCAAAAAATATTAAGTTAAACATCCAAATATATTTGTATAGATGGTGATTATTTTTTTTTTGGGGGGGGGGGGTTGTATAAATCGCATTTCACTATTCTCTGCGACAGTCTAATACCGGAAAGAGTGAATATTTCATGTGATTGTATTATATAAAGTTGTGTTGATTGACAATTTGAGCGCTGCATACAGAATCAAATTTGGTAAATTAATGCACTAAAATTCAAAATGAGGTGTCCCAAAATTGTGTCATCCTATAATATAGTTGTACGTTAACACTATTTTGAATTTCGGAACATATATCAGAATTCGTTAATTAACTATTTTAAGAGAAAAATAAGTATTCGCCTCACTACAAATGTTTCAATCATTTTTTCTTTAAGAAAACAAAGCAGAACATTTCTAAATTCAACCACGAAGTTAGCGATTGAAAGTTACCAATTAAAAATTAACTTGCCTGTTCTGAAAGAAAATCGTGATGAATTGAAGCAAATAAGAAAATAGATTTCAATAGCCGACACGTACTGAAGTCAACAGCAAGGACATTCCCAGAAGAAATCATTGAATTGCACGAATCAATTCCTTCAAAAGAGGTTTTCAAAATTAAAACTATTGTATTTATTCAAATTGATAATGGGGTTCTTTTTTTAAACAACATTCCACCAAGAAAGAAAATTGTCTACCTAAAGTCTAAGTCGTTAAATCTTTTTTATTGCGGCCGTGCTTCGTATGTTGTATAACTATCTGTAATGAATTGAGTTGAGTACAAAAACAGAAGCAGATACTTAAAGGAGTATATTTAAGTTTGAAGCATACTTGTTTAGTTTATCAAATCTTTGATTGTCTAAAAGCTATTTTTAGCTACTTCCTTTCAAAAGAAAAGCTTTCTTAGTAATAAACCAGTTCAAACGAAACGCTTTTGATAACATACGTAGATTTCAAAAGAACTGAGTTTGAAAACACTAAATAAAAATGTTCTGATTTTCCGAAAATCAATCGGTTTTCCACGATGGAAGGCATTATTTATATACTTGCTGTGATGAATAAAATAATCAGGAAAGTGATTTACAGTAAAGAAATTATTTGAATTTGAAGTTTATGATAATTGAAATTTACGATAGCACTATAAGATATTTCAACAATTTATTCACTAAATATTTTTCCTCTGATATATTCAGGAACGTTACATAGATTTCTTTCGTCAAGATTTTCTTAAAAATTCCAAGTTCTTTCCATTTTTGGAATGCTTTATGTGTTGCAATTCAAAAGCCTTTCAAAAATGAATGAATAGAAGCCTCTATTCATTATGCATTTTTATGTATTTACATTTTTAAATGATTCTGTTGAATCTTTTGTGAAAGAAATTCAGACGAAAGATTTATCAATAGAACCCAATGCAGTAATAGTTTCTTGGAAGCTACAATTACTTGGAAGAGACATTCTAATTTTATTTCTACTGCAAAACGAATCGTCTTATCAATCAATGTTAATAATCTTCAGCAGTTGAATATTATTTACTACATGAAATATTATTCCCTTCGGTTTAGTTAATGTCGATCCTTTATCAGTTCCATTATCAATTTTACATATAAATGCATTTTATTTTCGTTAAGTAACCGTATTTTTTTTAAAAAACTTTTGCTTTAAACTGTTTATCTTTATATCATCCATTCACAAGAGCTAGTTTTTCAGTTATATTGTAAAAGCAGGAATTTTTGCTGCAAAGACATTCATACTAATAGCACTTTAAATCATTCTTGAGCAAAATGGTAAAGAAAAAAAAATATAGCTGAACGTTAAATTTCATCACACACGTCATTATAGTAGTCTGGCCTCTCAGTAGTATTTTTCCCTGTTCCTTTCACGAAGTGGTTAACTCAGACTACAATTAACAGTTTAGTGCACCTTTCGGGATTAATTACGGGAAGTGGATTTTGACCTTAATAACTGCAATATACACCGTATTTTGCTGAAAATGGGAACTAATCGGAAGATAAGACCCATCGTTATGCTTCAGGTTGCTCATGATATAAGCCCTATCTCAAAATAGTTAAGATCGTCAGTCAGTCATTGCCGAATGACTAATCGAAATTCAGAAACAACATGTGCACATTTGAGAAATAACGGGGGTGGCTGCGACTAAAAGTAGCGGACTGGGTCTCAAAATAGGGGTTGCCAGGAGTCAATGGGAGCCCACTCAAATCTACAGCCATCATATATATTTTTTTAAGTTTATTTATTATAAATATGATAAATTAAAATTGATAAGTTAACACATAATGTATTCCTGTATTTCTAATTACTAATTATATCATGCACATATTCTACGTATTATTAGAAGTGAGAAATGCAAAATATAAATAGAAATTTATGATTGAATTTGAAATAATTCTGGTGGGAATATAGCATACTGTACATTTGGAACTAAACAGTTATTTTGAAAACTTTTTAACGAAACTAAAAAATAAAGTGTGGAGAGCACGGAACATTTTCTAGCGAGTTCTCCTCTTTCTTTCTGTTTCTCTCTCACACATACATCTCCTGAGGGCCCACACTGACTTATGTGTAAGGGGGCCCACTTGCCATCAAGCAAGCTGGCAACCTGGCCAGTCCGCCACTGGCGACTAATAAGAATCTTAAGTATTCACTACTTATTGTGTTGCAACGGATGATTTGTACTTAGTTCACTCACAGATTTAAAGGGAATAATATTTCAATCCTCAGACAAGGTGAATGAAAATAAAATAGCTATTCCGTTGGGTGCAAGAAACGAATTGGGGAACCTTATTAGTACAGAACACCACTCCATACCCGTGCACCTGGAATTTTTAAGCAATTGACTAGGTATGAAGCGTCTTTTTATTTAAAAAAATCCATTACATATCTGATGAAAAGGAGCAGAAAAAAAATATTTAAAAAGTACAAATATAAAAACTGACACTTAAAAGCTTACTTACACACATTTGATCGCTACAAAATCCTATTTACATAAATATACAAAACAGACGGAAAGGCATGAGAATAAATTTCAACATGCCCATAAACATTGTTTTTCCCTTCTTTCTTTGTTGAGAATAGTTCATAAGAACGCTTTGAAGGGGGAAAACATTCTTGTTTCTCAGGAAACACTGAAAAGTTAATTTCGAGGGTCCGAGGGTAAAGTACTGTGGTGCGATTTCCTCTAGTCTAGGATGATCTGATGAGGGGAAGTAGATGTTCTCAATATCGCTGTCGAAGTGAAGGAGAATTGCTAAGTCATCCGCAGGAAGAGATGACCATTTTGGTACATAAATGTTATCATATTGCGAATTTTCTGTCTTGAGAGTGTATTAGAAGCAACCCTTTTCAACTATCCGTGCAAGAGGTTTATCTGAGGCTTCCTCATATGCCAAGACGTAGTGAGGATGACTCAGTGGCGTAGCGCAATGCTTTATCTATTTATTCAAAGCTGCAGAAGTTATTGTTGATGAGTGCGAACTTATGGAGATTAAGATATCTCCACGACGTTCTGAATGTCTTAGAATATCTTAAAGATATCATATGAATAAGGTACGGCGTCTTGTGCCGGGAAGAACGTTATAACATTCTACAAAGGGTAGTTGGGTCCTCGAATGACCTGAAAATGATGATAAGAGTAGTGAAATCTCGGTCAAAGGTCAAAGTATGAAGGAAATGATGAAAAGCGCAAGGACTGACTAGGTCGGCAATCATTATTTATTGAGTGGAGAGATCAATCTGTGAATGGATTGCTGACAGAAGAGCAAAGTTTGGTTCTACACAGGGCCATTTTGCCCTTGTTGTGGCACCACAATTACCAGTATTTTGTCAGTTTGTCTGGATGAAAAGAAATCCCCTCCTCTAATCATCAGACATCTCACAAAAATAAGCCCTAATGCGTCATTTGGAGCAAATATTAACATAAGACGGGGTCTTATATTCAGATAAATAAGAAAAGATTGGCGAGTAATTGTAGAAGAGCTTCCTGAAGAGGGGCGGAAATTGGGCTGTTCCGGGCGAAAAGCTCCTAGAAGCGAGAAAATCGATGGAAACACTCACCCTCGAACCATATCACTGGCGAATGCAAGGTCCAAGGAGATAAAAAATAAACAATAAATGCTGAAATGGCTTTTTAGCAAGTAGTGAGATCGCATATGTTGAAAATTTCTTACTAATATGGTAGTCAAGAAGCTTTAATCTAGCAGATATATAATAAAAAAATCACATAGTAGTGCACAAAAACATAGCATAACTTGAATGAAAGCTTATCTTTATACTTTATGTTTTATATTCAGCAGCTCAGTATTATCGCAGAATTATTGAGCATTTTGTGTTGATACGATTTCCTCTAGGGCCGCGGTGGCTCAATAGTAAGATCCTAATTGCGGGGTCAGATGGTTCTAGGTTCAAAACCCGAATTCCCTGCAGATAAACTGTTTGTGTCGGCCGTCGGCCTGATGTGCGTTAAATCTGACGTCGGAGGTCAAACTACTCTTGCTGGTGTGATGAGGAAGTTTGAAGAGGGAGTGCCAGCTCAGACCACGGTTCAGAATTATGAGGTTCGTGCCAAATATCCTTCGTATTGCTTTAAAACAGCATTAGATTTATTTTATCATCAATAAATTAAGCCCTCGTTTCTTTAATGATATGTAATAAATGTCAGTTTATCTAACTCATTTTTATGCTTAATCTCATAAGCATAAGTTACCTAAATGTTATTTACTCTGTACTTACTATTACTTCAAAGACTTGCGAAGGCATAGCATAAATAAATACTGCACTCTATCTTAATTTGTCGGGCACTTTTCGCGTAATTTTAATTAAAGGTTATATAAATAGGAGGTGTGGAAAAAATTATTGAAAATAAATGTTTTCTAAGAATCTAAGTTAAAGAGACGAAAGGCATGTCTTATTTTTAAGCAGAATGGCAAAATAAATAATTATTTTCATTTATAAAAGTACGCTTGTGCCATCTGAAATACGTTTCGTTTCTTCTCATGAAAGAAAAATTTAAAACATAAGTGACATAGCAAACAACTCTGAATAATTGCTCTGAAATGTATTTTCCTGTATCCGTACTAACTACAGGCATCATTAAGTAGTCAGCTGTAGTCTTGACTTTACATTATTAAGCTTAAAAAACCCTAGACAATAAGAAACCAGATTTTCCCGAATTCATTATCTCAATTTACAGAGAAAATCAAGCTCTTTCTAAAAGTCAGTAAGTACTCACATGAAAAAAAGAGTTCAAAACTCTCAGTGTTAATATTAATAAATGGAATATTTGAATTTATTTCGAGGAAACCTAAGCAATAGTAACTATAAAATTTTATGATATCGAGCATGGAAATAAGCAGAGTACAAACCCGGATAACCGCACTAAATGGGGAAAGCTGTTTCGGATCAAGATTTTTTTCGGATAGACATAAACATCTATTACTATTTTTTTTTATCTAATTACAATACTTAATTCTGAAATGTTTTGAGTGTAAAACGAATTCAAAACTCTCTTTAAAGTCTGCGGTGATATTCTTTATCAAAGTTAAAATTGCATTTTTAGATTACAGAAGGTGCACCATTATATACTAAGCAGCAGGTTATCTATATATATATAAAAGATAAAGTTACTCATTGACTCATCACCGAATCTCCCAAACCACTGGACTAGAAACTTGAAATTCGGCAAGTGGTTGCTTCTTGGGTAGTAGCTGCTCACTAAGAAAGGATTTTTCGAAATTTTAATTAATTAAAAATTACCTTAAATTTTAACGTTTTTCCACAATAAATTTGGAGTATATTATTGTGCAAAACCATTGTGACATCATCTTAAAGTTCAAAAAGTTAGCTTTTCAATGCTGCAAATTTCATTTACATGTGGAATTTTGTTTAATTTTAATTAATTTTTGAAAATGTTTTCAAACACAGTTTCTAGAAATGTTTTTATTGATGTCGTCTTCAGCTTTTTATGGAGCATAAGCGGAGTTTTACATTAAAACTATAAAGACATGCAAATATTTTATCCCGGGCAAAAATGTACTAATAATGTGTTACTATACTGTGAAAGTCGCGGGCATCAGCTAGTATCATATGAATTACTCATTCGATAAGCTCAGTAATTTTTGTTTGTTTCTTGCACCAACAGGCTGCCATCTTTTCATTTAGAAGGACGTCAGCCGACGTTTTTTGCATTTCCGATTTCAGTGGCATTTCGGATGACTCGGGTTTCGGTTAACCCGAGTTCGGTTAACCGGGGTTTTACTGTATATTTTTAAATCCCTCCCGGAAATTGCATAGTTCGCGATTTGCTTAATTATTTAGAAAATGAGATGAATTTCAATTCAACTGGATATATTTCATTAAGAAGCATGGAAACTAAACTGTTTGCTTATATTTATTAATTATTAAAATGCTGAAATATATTTTTCAATTAGCGTTTAGTGCTTTATTATCTGTTCCTCTCAGTTACTAATATTTTAATATTTCGGATGAAAAATAGAATTGATATGCTTTTTCGAATAAATCATGATCATAAATCATAAATTAGCTAATTAATTAATTAATATTTTGGATGAAAAATATAAATGATACGTTTTTACGAATAAATCATGATCACAACAAATCATAAATTAGCTAATTAATTAATTAATATGTCGGATGAAAAATAGAATTGATATGTTTTTACGAATAAATCATGATCATATAAACCATAAGACAACTAATTAATTAATTAATATTTTGGATGAAAAATAGAATTGATATGTTTTTACGAATAAATCATGATCATAACAAATCATAAATTAGCTAATTAATTAATTAATATTTGGATTAGTAATATTTCGGATGAAAAATAGAATTGATATATTTTTACGAATAAATCACGATAATAACAATAAGTACTAAATTGAAGGTAATATTTCGGATGAAAAATAGAAATGATATGTTTTGCACGAATAAATCATGATCTTAAATGTAAATTAGCTAGTGGTAATATTTTGAATTGAAAAATATAAAATGATACGTTTTTTTTACGAATAAATCATGATCACAACAAATCATAAATTGCTTTAATGGCAGGTAATTAATATGTCAGGATGATGAAAATAGGGTGATATGTTTTTTGAATAAGTCATGATCTGTAAACTACCATTAGCTAATTGGTAGTGTAATATTTCGGATGAAAAATAAAGGTATTATGTTTTTACAGATATAAATCATGATCACCTTTCGGTATAGAGTAGCTAGTAATTAGCATTAATATTTGGATTAGTAATATTTCGGATGAAAAATAGAATTGATATATTTTTACGAATAAATCACGATAATAACAAATAATAAATTACTAAATTAATTAATATTTTCGGATGAGAAAAATAGAAGTATTATGTTTTTACGAATAAATCATGGAATCACTACATCATAAATTATATTAAATTAATATTTGGATGAAAAAATATAAGTGATACGTTTTTACGAATAAATCTATTGATCACAAATCATAAAATTGTAGTGATTAATTAATATGTCGGATGAAAATAGGGTGATATGTTTTTTACGAATAAATCTGTGATCATAAACATTATAAATTGCTTCAAATTGGTAATTAATATTTCAAGGATGAAAATAGAATTGATATGTTTTACGGAAATAAATCACGATCATAACAAGTCACTTAAATTGGCCTAATTAGTGAGTAATATTTGAATTGTATATTTCAGTTGAAAATAGAATTGATATATATTTTTTACGAATAAATCTGCAATAATAACAAATAATAGAATTGCTAAATTTAATTAATGACTGGATGAAAAATAGAAATGATATACTTTTGCGAATAAATCTAACATTCTATACCGAAGCTCATGAAATTAGCTAATTAATTAATTAATATTTTGGATGAAAAATATAAATGATACGTTTTTACGAATAAATGCAGTCTGCAATCAACAAAATTAGCTAGTGTAATTAGGTATGTCGGTTGAGAAAAACTAAAATTGATATGTTTTTACGAATAAATCATGATCATAACAAACCATAAATTAGCTAATTAATTAATTAATATTTCGGATGAAAAATAGAATTGATATGTTTTTACGAATAAATCATGATCATAACAAATCATAAATTAGCGCTAAATTAATTAGTGTATTTGGATTAATGGTAATTTTTCGGATAAATAAGGCGATATATTTTACGAATAAATCACGATAATAACAAATAATAAATTACTAAATTAATTAATATTTCGGATGAAAAATAAAGTAATCTATATGTTTTTTTACGAATAAATCACAGTCATGTAAATCATAAAGAATCACTTCTCATTGAGGAAATAAATCTACTGGCGACTTGTGTTTTTTCGGTTGTTGTTTTAGTTGTTGTGACGAGTTGTGCATTTTTTAGAGGATGAATGGTGAATAAATATGAAAATGAAAACACATTTTAATCGGTCCTTTCTTTCAAATCGACTTATTTAAATGCTCCAAGTATCGGCTTCGACTATAACTATCCAACACAAAATGCACTTGTTTATTTCGCTTCGTGAAACTCCGATTATTCTGGAAGGAATTCTAAACTAAACATAGCTTAAACAATAGAAAAAATATTTATATTTTTACAAAATTCTAAAGGTGAAAATATTGAGATTCCATAAGCAGCTCTGCAAATGTTAATATCCCGATCATAGCACTCCTTGGAAAGAAATAAATAACAATACTTCAGTTTTCAAACTGTTTGATAGTTAATGAGCAAACAAAATGAATAGTTTGAGGTATGTGCGATTAATAGAGAAACTTTTGAGCAAAAATAGGAAGGAGGAGACCAGAATAATGGGAGGATTTAAGTTTCAGCTCCAAGATTATACTCATATATTACTGAAGTCATTTACTTCCTTTGTAGCATAGAAAATAAATTCTGCTTTGGTTGCAATTTTGGACAATGTTCAAGATGTTACCTCAGCCACATAGTATATGTGTGCGGGCTTGCAAAATGAAAAACAGTTTTGGAAATTCCAGTTTTGGAACAAAAAATAGCCGCTGAAACATAGGAGTGAGGTAAATCTGAAAATTAATGATTTTGAGAAAAATGTATTGTTTTTTTCAGTGTACTCATTTTTCGACAAAGGCACAATCATTAATATTTCTTTCATCCTGAGTGTAAAAGTGTATTTTAACATACATACACTTTGTACATATATTTTTACAATGTATCTAATAGAGATTATTTTTAACTGTTTACATTATGAACGTGATCAAAAAACAGTAAAGTAAGTGTATTTTTCAATTGGTTTTAGTTTGCTGAGAATTGACAAATAAATACATAAAATGACAATAAATCATTATTTAATATGAATGACGATATCTTTCTTGGCTATAAATTGCTAACTAAAAAATAGTATTCTATTCTGTTTCCTCAAATATGTTTTAAGTTGCCGATTATCACAACATATTAAGTGCATTTAATTATTCCCAAACTATTTTAAAACCAATACGCAAATAAGATAATTAGTGCAGAAATATTAGTAAAATTGAAAAATGCGAAATGCTTTAAAGAAAACTAACTATTTTAATCAGTAAATAATATTTGCAACATTTGCGTTGTAGAGTTATTTACAATAGCGAATGAAAATAATTCTGGCACACGACACATATTTACGACTGACTTAATGAAATAGATACAACCTAAAATTTTTGAATTTCAATAATGGATTTTATTCTGTTAACATGTTTAAACTGTGCATTTTGATTTATTCTGAGGTAACATTAAACCTGAAATCTGCACCAACGAGAATATTTATAATATCGAGAATTGTATCTAAAGCTATGAACTAAAGGTCTCATTACAAATAGTGTAAGAAAATTATTTTCCAGTTTTATACTTTATAAATAATCTTTTGAACATTTATACAAATATTTTTCATGTGCTGGCAGTATAATATAAATATTACTGTAGAAATGTAAAAAGTGAAGAAGTACGTACAACAAACAAATTACTCCGACCAGCATAGGCATGCGGATCCAACAGGAATGAACCAGGCCGCCACGACAATTCATGGAGCACCATGGCTACGCATAATATCCCCGTACAGGCGGCTCATACGTCTATCCTCAGACCAGACGTGACCAAATCATCGTCGGAGGAAGTGTAACCCCATTGTTGTATCCCAACGGGAAGCGAGAGTCTGTTTATTTATACGGCAGGTTCTTATCCCCATATTTGAGATTTCCCCCTCAAGTGGGAAGTACATATAAGTTACAAGTACACTAATGTCCAACATTAAAGCATAATTGCGAAAAAACTCAGTGTTAATATGAATACATTGGTTCTCAATCAGTTGTGGAGACATACAATCGTCGAAATTCACATTTTACAATGAAGATACGGCCATGAGGGCATTAGGAGGCCGACCAGAAGGTGATGAAGAAAAAAAAACGATTTTGGCTCAACCCGTTTCACAGAAAGCTGGTAATGATTTGTAACTATCATCAATGGTTTTATTTTCTGTGCTCAATACTTGTATGTATTTTCGTAAAAATTGCACGTACTTTCGGGAAAATATTGTTACGAACCTCCAAATACTACTTCCCTTCAATTTTAGTCTTATGGAAATAAATTTTTACAGGAATTCAGATTGGATGGAAACCAACGACCCACGACCTTGGCGACAAAATGAAGGTTCATGAAAATGCAAGAGTACAACTATCTTTAATAGGATCGAAGATATCGTGATTTTGTCTGAGAATTCTGGAATCAGGGGGACGTTAATCGAGGAGGAATGTCTTTGGAGTTTTGTCTGCAGACAAGCTGGTATTCGAGCTGTGTTGAAATTACTGT
This sequence comes from Araneus ventricosus, assembly GCA_013235015.1. NCBI lineage: Eukaryota > Metazoa > Arthropoda > Arachnida > Araneae > Araneidae > Araneus > Araneus ventricosus. The sequence continues at coordinate 32,484 of BGPR01003331.1, read as the reverse complement.
TACTGTCATTGATAAGTAGTTGCAGTCTGTTTGTGTTGCTAATTTATTTATAAGTGTTGTTTCTCTTGTTTCCTGTGCTTCGTGTTTCCGGAATATTCCTGAATATGTTTCCTTCCTCCTTTCATCATTTCCAATTATTCAGCTGTTAGACAGCTTTTCATGGATTTCCTTGAAACATCTCAACTTTCCATGTTTGTGCTTACATAAACTTGCAGGTTTTCTACCAATTGCCTGCAAAACCTGCAAAAACTTGGCCATATTTTAGCGAAGCATTGTGTATTAAAAATAGCTTCGACTATTAAATATATGAGCGCCTTGTAATAAATAGTTTTAACTTCTATTGCACGTGAAACATAGTGCTCAGGGCTTTTCTTTTATAATTTGGAAGCCAGGAGGACAGCCATTTATCTTACGAATTTTGCGAGTTTAACAAGTTAATTATTGAATTTGCTTCGGAAGCAGAATTTGGTACCAATTTCTTTTTTATTGAAAATTATTTAAATTATTTGATATAATGACATTCAGTCAATATTCTGTGGATTTAGGTGAAAATTTTAATTTGCGTTCCTCTGAATAAAATGAAATACATAAAAATTATTAAAAGTCTTTAAATTATTGAAAATCTGAAACTGTTCTTAACGTACTTGTTTTCATTTCAATCCCAAAATGATTTTTCCTTTTATAAAATTGTTCAGGAAACCTAAAGCAAAAGAAAAATTTTAAAGTAGACGACCTGACAATAAAATTTACATTTATATAATTTCAAAATTAAAATTCAATTACTAAATGCGGTACCATCTTATTAAATGATAATTTTTTTATTTTAAAGTAACTTAATATGTTTGAACCACAAAAAAAAAGAATTATTTTAAAGATGTATGAACCTCTATTTAAAACAGTTCATTAAAACAAGAAGAAATTTAGAGAAAACATTTTTTATAGACGAAATATTTAACATAGACATCGATTTTAAACATAGATTTCGGCTGACGCGACGATAAATAATTCAACCTCAGAAAAATATTTTTACATTTTATAAATTATATTCTCTCAGAATCGCGCAAGTCAACATTTATATTATTTAGATTCAACGCAACGACATTAAACATTTTAGCCATTCAAAACTGCATCCTATAAAAAAGATGCCAATGTCTCTGAATAAAACAGTTTTTGTATTTTTTATGAAACTTATTTTTTTCTGCTTCATAGGCAATAGTAACGTTCATTGAAGAAAAATCGTCTAGCCAAATGGTTTTGAAATGAAAGAAAATTAAGCCATAGTCAATATACGTGTTTTACCGACCAAAGAGACGTATCTAGATACATGAAAAAAATAATAAATGTAAGTGAAAGTAACACAGAATAAATATTTTATATTAGTGCAGAAGATGATTTAGCGTTTTTTTCAATAGGTAACTTGATTATAAATTTCAGCTTCAAATTTGCATTCCTTTTTTTTTTTTTTTTTTTGACTTTTTCGTTTTGCGCAAAGTTTTGGAAAAATTTTGAATTAGCAATTATCTTTCTGCTTACGTAAACAGGTGAGATAAGGTGATATACAGAGGCTTCGTTGCATGTTGCTTCTAAATTTCTTTACTGAAATATAAATTTTAAAATTAAATTTATAACTAGATTTTACCAAACACTTTTATTTTAAAATTATTAAGTTTCTATATGAAGGGTATTGTAATCTTTTTTAACACTCACTTCTGATATGAAGAAATTTATTTTTCTACACTTATGAGTTCATCGATGAAAAATACCTCTATTTTTAATTAAGTGCATTCATTGGGTAAAACGATTAATTCGTATCTATTGATTGTTACTTCTTTATCAATCTCCAATAAAATTTTGGTAATAATTCAGATCTGAAAATAATAGATAAAAACTTTTCTCAGTTTCATTCCAATACTCTATGTTTTCAGCTATGTGCAGTAGAAAATCGTGTGACACAGCAACACCACCTACCTATTTTTTATTTTAAAAAGAGGGAGAGAAAAAACTGAATTTTCTGAGGCAATAACAGATAATTCTGGGTTTTAAACGTTTGGTGCCACTTTCCGTTAGCCGGGCGCAACGGAAATATCGCCAAATAATGATAATTCCGCCAAATTTCTTACAACCGACTCTCTCACGGCTGTTCGCAATTGGCGACATTTGCGCCCGGCGGAAGAATCAGCTGGCTCATGGCGACTTGGCTGTTCACAATTGGCGACATTGCGCCCGGATAACGGAAAATCGCTTCGCTCTTGGCTTCGCCATTCACAATTGGCGACATTTGCGCCCGGATAACGGAAAATCGCTTCGCTCTTGGCGACTTGGCTGTTCACAATTGGCGACATTTGCTGGATAAACGGAAAATCTGCTTCGCTCTTGGCACGAAACCCGGCAATTTCTGGTGGCGACATTTGCGCCCGGATAACGGAAAAGTACCAACTCTGACACCACACATGCTCCTACCGGGTCTGAAAAACAAATCAAGTATTCGTTTACTGATTGCAAAAAATTGGTTTTCCTTCCTCTTTGAAATTTCAAAGAAAACTTAGGTGATGTTTCTTGTTAAGCGACGAAATGTGGCTTCGGAAAGGACACACTTTTAGTCCTGGATTAAAAAAATCTTTCTTCAGATAATTTTAACAGAAAATATGGGTTCGAGTTTCACGGGTGATATAGAGATTGGGTGGATGGAAGCACTCCTTAATGTCTGCCAAACCACATAATACCGTAATCCTTACCGACCGCTAAAGATCAGCCCATAACAGATGTAGGCAAAGCGTCCAGGGAAAAAAAAGACAGTAGTAAGGCAGAGTTTAGAAACTTGCATCATTTACTGACCAAGACAACGAGAAAAATACTATTAGATTTAATGTCTGCAATCATGGTTGAGTTCCTGTTTGCGTTTGATACTAAAATTTTTGTGTTGCAACCTTGCCGGCTCAAGCAGTGATTATAAAAACTATAAAAGAATATATTTCTTTAGATCTCTAATATTCAGCAGAAAAGAATATCACCGCTTTTAATGGAGTGCTTTTTATGACTGAAATGCCATGCTTAAAAAGGCCTAGTTGTACTGATAACAAATAATTTATCAAAGACTAATACAGTCCATAAAATTTCATGAACAAATTAAAATTTCATTTACACATTATTAATAATTTTATTCAAATTTCAGGTTGCTTTTCAGATGGTTTAATTCGCAAAAGGTTCAGTATTTTTGGGGTAATAATTCCAACCAGTTATTTAAAAATGTCCATTTTGCATTGCGTGTTTAAAATTACACACTGTTTTTAATATAGAAGTTAATTTCTTTAATATAGCCAATGACTCAATGGACTTATATTAAATTAAAATCCATTTTTATTCTTTAAATAAGCCGTTGCATAGCAACTGATGCTATGCCACAACCCGGAGAGATATCACATTGCACTCTCCCATCAATATTAAAATCACGGTACTTATTAAACCTATTACTCACCGGTGGGAGGGGGTAACACGAGTTCGCAGATGAGAATCCACCAGATAACTAAGCGGGTTCTCGCTTCTTCTGGGGGTATAGTAATGGTGTGGGTTAAGTTGCCCCTTACCGACGATACGTACCTCCATTAAGAGGGGCCGGGCCGCATATAGGCATTCTGTACTCGAGCAGAGCACCATTGTAACTTTGGAGGGCTCTGATTGGACAAGCGAATCTGACGTCACTCTTCTGCGCATCGCATCAACACGTATCTTGTTTATAGTTCTTAAAACTCTGAATACTAATTTTTTCTCCAAGATATTGCCTGAATTTGTTTCCAAAAGGGGAATCTTTATTCTTCTTGATTTAATGCCGTTAGATTTGCGTCATTATTGCTTCATTCAGATATGAAACATTGAAATTCATATTTTAATAGTTAACTTAAACCATGATAAATATAAGTATTGAAATGATGTCTGGTATAGGATTACAAATTACAACATATATCATTTAAAAGATAAAGATTTGAAATAATTATTGCTACTTAGCAGCACACAAGCCTTGTTCCAGATGGTCTAGAAGATCGAAGATTCCATTTCGTGTCCGATGTTCTTCCATATTCTTCTATCCATGAATACACATCAGAAACACGATGGTTTCATCTTCAAAAATTTTAACAACTTCTTTTACAAAAGAAGGGGGAAGATTGGAATTCTGATTAGCCATGGCGTATTACACAAGGAACATTTCGCTATCGTTAGTCGAAAGAATCAGTCAGAGCGTGGTCAGAGGTAAACAAACAAGCAAAGCATAGTTGCGTCAGATTCGCTCGTCCAGTCAGAGTCCTCCAAAGTGACAATGGTGCTCTGTTCGAGTACAGTATGCCTATATGCGGCCGGGCCGTGGCCGATGATTTCCGTTAGGACTCGGACCTCATGATCCCGGCAGTGTTAGTGATTCCAAAAGGTAATAGCCTCAACGTTGTAGAGAGGCTGCAACTGTGAAACTTCTTTGTATATCAACAAGACAATAACAATGCCATCATTAACTTTTGAAACGGCCTCATGAGCTGTAGCCTTGCCGCAGCTGTGTAATAACGCTGTTTTTTTTTTCATCTTTTATAAATAAAGATTTCCACTCTCATCCATCCAAATCGCAAACAGAAGATTTTTATCTCTGGAGTCGGGTGTGTGTCGTAGTGTGAAGTTACGTATCTCGCAGTTTCCGCGATCATTTTTTTCGTTCTCTTTTTGAGGTTATTAAACATATTAGCAATATTTCAGTTTGAATATATGAATCATTCATCAATCGTTACTATGTTTGAAAAAAACACGAAAAAAACCCACGATTTTTTCACTTTTTCTCAGTAGTTCAGTCGTTAAGTAGTTTTTTAAATCCAATTCTGGAGCAGTTGTAATTTTTTGCTTCTTTATGTTTTTTCGGGTGATGATTATGAATCCGAGGTTTGCCACCAATAATTTTTGTTGTAATTTTAGTTATAGCCAAAAAACATGAAAAAAATTTTTTTTTTCCCAGTGTTTTTGCTTACAACTCAAAAACTATCAATTTTTAGTATATCATCATTACCTACCAAAATAATCAGCACAAAATTTCCCACAACTTATGTCTATACAACTTTTGCAGCACTGCTTGTTTCTGAGCTGACAAGCCGCCACTGACTTCACTTAAACCTTCAAGCATTCGATTAAAATCTGAAAAAGGCATATTAACAAGTGTATGCGATGAGCAACTGCATACAAGAAAATAATGTTTCTAGGAATGCTGCTTGAATTTCTGCACCCCTGGCTGGCTCGAAGTAGTCCGGTGTATCTGAGTGACGGCCGCTACGAAAGCTCGATGCTGAGGCCGGTGTCCTAGAAGCCATCACCGGCCATGACCCGACCCCTGCCGTAGGAGGCACGCAATATCACCGGCAGGGATAAGTCCAAGCCATTTTTGTACCCACCAGAAAAGCGAGACCCAGCTTACTTATCTGGCGGCTTTTCATCTACGTACTCGGGGCTCCCCAGTGGGACTTTTCTGAAATGTAAAAAATTTTGGCAATTACCCCTGCATTTTGCGGCGGTACCTATAAGATATAAGCAGCCATAAAATTCCTCATCAGCTTTCGAAGACCTAATTCAAGTCGGTGATGATAACTCCCCATTTGGTGGTGATAATTAATCCACGGAACCAGAAAAAGAGGCGATTCTTTATTACGTCTGCAAAAAGATTGAAAACGGAATAAACAAGTGGAATTTTGGGAAGAGCCAGAAAAGAATCTCTAAAGATGGTTTGGTTTTCAAAATCCTGTGAATATTTATAGATTTTGGAAAAGTTTCCTTGCTTTTACGTAGGTTTTTTCTATTTTCTTGAAAAAAACATCTAATTACCTTATGTTGATCTTCGTTTATATATTGTTGCTCTATTTTTTTTATTCTTCACGGAAACTTTCACTAAACCGAAAAGAGGTCCTGAACGTCAATGTGGAAATCTACAAAAATGTTTTTTTAAATGCTTGATAAGAAAGTTTAGAATCTGTACAAAGGTAATCATTTGAGTTGAATCGCAGAGAGTTTTAAATCTTTCAGCATTCTTGAAACGCTGCATGTTTTAAAAATGGACATATGTCGTACGATTTATCAAATTTGTGCGCCCGAAATCATCAATATAATTTCGATTGCGACTAGATTTTTTTCATTTATCTACAATAAAATATTACTAAGAATTCACGCAAGAATACTTTAATGGCTCTTCGAACAGAATCGGGGTTTTCTTGAACAGAACTTCAAGTAAGTGTGATTGAGTTTAGAAAACTTGAATTTAGAAGGGTTTAAAGTGTATTAAAGTATTAAAACTGGCTCCTAAAGCTTAGGGAAGAATTTGAGTGTATCAAACTCCATTCATCTCAAGAAACTGAGAGAAAGAGAATTTTGAACTGCAAAAATAGTTTCAGTCGCATGTTTTAGACATAGAAATTCTCAGTCATGACTGACATTAATTTAAATTATTATTAAAAACCGCTCATTTCATTTTCCTTGCCGTTTTTTCTGTACCGTTTACGTACAAAAAGAATAAAAAAACGACATCAAAATATTGAATAAATTTTAAAGCTAAAGACAAACAATTTTAAGAAATATTCAATATTTTGTTTTATGTGCAAAAAAGGATTGAAATTAATTCAAGTACTTCTATTGTCGTTTAAATACATTTAAAAAAAATAAAATTCATTTATAAAAATACATTTAAAAATAATATCATACATTTCACATTTGAAATAATAACTTGTGCTGCTATTCGAATTTTTTTCCTTCAGCAAATCCATCTGATTCATCGCCACCTGGTGTAAGAAAAAAGTTTATTTGATCTGCTGCCACCTTTCGTTGGATTTAATACAAAATGGTAGAAAAACTCTAAGCGCAGTTGCAAAAAATTTCGCAATAAAAATAATTATGAATGATATCTTTTATTTCTCAATGCTGCGATTATTTTAATAAGATCCAAGGTTATGCATTTAATAAAGTTCAGTTATGCGATAGAGTCGTCAAGCTGTCAATTTCCTTTTTCTAAAGGAAAAGGAGAAAAAATTTCCACCAATGAATGTTGAATGTAACTTGTGACAGGAAGAAAATTTGTCTAGCTGATATGCAACAAAATATTTCTTTTTGACATAAATTATCATCAAATAAACATTGTAGCGGTTACAATTCACTGCCTTCTCCTTCTTATGGTAGGTGGCGCTACTAGAGCCATCCGGGTTTTTCCCATGATGCCTCTCTCTCTTCTTCTTCTGTCTACTTGCCTTGTATTGTTGTTCTCTGTCTTGCATCTTGTATCTTTTAATGTACTGTGTCTTGGAACTTAGCCATCTAATAAAAATGGTTCCTGAAATTGAATTAATTCTTCAACAGCGGAATTTCATATAAACATGAGTCTCGTCCCTCTACAACATATAAAAATTGCTTTCCCTGGTGATGGATTTTCACAATTTTATTTTATTATCAATATAACACGTAAGTAACAACTATTTAGTTTCTGAGGTTTCTAGGTAACCTTATCCTGCAGCATGTGTAGACAAACAGTCTTCCCGTTCACACATTCATTTCAAGATTATTTACAGATTCTGGTGTGAGGAATTAATACTAAAATTTTCCCATTTCCAATCTAGTTCATTATGTGACTGAGTTATGGAATTCTCACGAACACTGACTGATGGATAGACGGCTGGTGAACAGACAAACATGATCTCAAAAATGAATTTTCGGAGTTCCAGGAAGAACTAAAACCTATAGTTTTTAAAAACCTTATGATCAAACTTTTGACGATTTAATACTTTTCGAAATATTTAGAATGATAAATTATAAATTAAAGATTAAAATGTAGGCAATAATTAAAATGAAAAATTATTCTTCTTAGTAAATTAATGAAAGTCTGTTAATTTAATACACTAATAAAGATTTTAATAAATTCATAAAACATTTTTATGCAATTTGATCAGTTTCATGGTCCTAAAAGTGAAATTTTTAATCTAGTTTTCATTAACTTCCTGATGTGCTATAGTTTTCAAATTTTCAACACTAGCGTGTTATCGAAGATAATATACTATTTTACTGTTTTCAGATCTTAATTATCACTTAGTCAGTCGATTAATGTCTTTAAATTTTGTTTCTATACGGGTGGCGCCACCTGGTTGGAAATTTGAGAAAGAATTGATTAAAAGACTCATTAATAATGAGTTATCAGCAGAAAATAATTAAAATGAATAAATCTGTTCGATACAGTAATAAAATGTTTGTTTTTAAAAATTGCTTTCGTTAAAATTATTTATTCGAATTTTTTCCACAGCCGCATCGAATCAGAATAACTGTCCTAAAGAAAAGCAGTTTTAGTTTCGGCTAGAAATCTGCCGATTTCCTGTCGTATTTCATTAGATTCAAATTTTTACTGTAAGAGAAGCATTTTTAAAATTTATATTTCTGATTCTAACTCTTTATTACATGTTGTTAGCTTTATTTCATGAATGGATAGTTAATAAATTTAAGAAGACAATTTTAAACCGACTTGTGTGTGAATAAAAGTGTGTTTGTGTGTTCTATCACGCAAGGATAACTCCTAATTCAGCGAATACACTTAGCCTGATGCTTTTCAACTTTATATAAAAAATTTGTAATTTCGTTATAGTATGAAACAAGGGAACTTATTGATGATATAATATTTAATTTTGACGTCTATCTTTTATCCTAAAATTGAGCCAAAAATAGGGGACGTGGTCGTCATTGCAACCTGTCAGCATTATATTTAGAAACATCAATTTAAAATAACTGCATTTCAAATTAAAACTAAAAAATAATCCTAATTCCAAGAATATTTGCCACTACATATAACCTGACGTTTATGTGCAGAAAACTATTTAACTCTCCAGTAAGTAGTTTTCTTTCAAGTGGAAATAAAGTGAAATTTACCTTCAAACTCTCCACAAGAGTTTATTTCTATGCGTTCTCGAATTACCTGAAATATTAAGCAGTACATTCCACAGTTGATTTTAAGCCCTCTACACCATGCACTGAGATGGGTTTCTGATGATGGATGAACATAAGCCGTGATCGAAAGCTTCCAACTTGAAATCCTGAATCCAACTAAAGCTGGGTATTCACGAGAAGGCTAAGCTATGTCATTTGTCCTAAGAGCGGGGTTTTTTTTCTCCACCCATTTTAATCGAAAAATTACGCAAAGCATTCACGGATGTTCCAAAGTTTGTTTTGAGACAAGGTTCAAAGTCGCAGAATTCTATCCACCTACCCTCCTCTTTCCCTACAGGGCAGATTTCGAGTTTCATTTCTATCCTCGACGCGAGGTTCCAATGTGGACAGATCCTTTGTTTTAGCGTTACCCTCGAATCCAGGTCCTCAGAAACCATTCCAATCAGACTTCAAACTATTCTGAATTCCTACCCTTCCGTTCCGCTATGTTAGTTTTCATCGGTTTGTCCCCCTGACTATTGGTTTATCGTTCCCGTTTTACAAAAATTCCAGTTTGGAAGAGCGGTGAATGGTCCGCTTAACACCTCTCGCAGGTGCGGCACTGGAAGTCGTCGAATCTTTAGAAGATAATGAAAATTCATGTTAATTTGGAGTGTAAATTTGCAGAGTCCATGTCGGCTCCTGTAAAATCTTCATCTTTTGAGTTTAATTCAAAATTTAAGGTACACCTCTTATAACCTTCGAGTACCGACAACCAAGTATCGACAAAACTGAATGTTAACATCGGCATATCCGTCAATCACATTTAAAAGGAAAAAAAATGAATAACAATTCTTTTTCATTTTGATAATCTCTCAGGAGGATAATTACAAAAAATATGCAAACGAGATGTTTAAATAATATTTAGATAACATTGCACACTGATTTCTTTGAATTTTGAAACGTTGAAAAATTTTTAATGTCTTTATTTTGCACCGTAGAAGGGTAGAAGACATCAAAAGTAATACCTGAAACTTCTACTCAAAAAAATACTACTTCGTTTTATTTGCTTTGAACTATCCACAAAACCCTCTTTTTTAATGAACTGAGCTTGAGACAACAGTAAATCAACCCTCCTAGTGGACGAATCGGAATTTTCTGTTTTTCACGTGGAGTTCAAAATCAAATTATTCTTATTTATTTGAAAATTTTCTGAAGACTTTAGTTGACAAAGTTCTTTAGATTCGAAAGTTTAGATTATATAATAAAAATTTGGTTTATTTGCATTCAAAGCTCATTTTAAAGTGTTTAAAAAAGTTTAAATTTATTGAATTAAAATAAGTGGTCGCTTGGAAAGATAAGCAACTTGTGCGGTATATTTATTAATTAGAAATCAGAAAGCATGTAAATAATGTGAAAGACATAAAAACATCAATTTTTTTTCTATTGCAAACTGATTCCGTATTTTTTGAAGTCACTTCAAGACAGTGAAGGTAAGATAGCTATTTGTTTGAAATTTTTAGACATTTTGCTTTTTGCATGAACTCATATTTTTCAAATAATTTAATATATTTTAAAATTTTCATTGGATTTTGTAAATCACATAAAAAATCATTCTGACAAAGTTTCTTTATAAAGTTCTACGAAAAGCAAATCTGACTACGATAATTCATCAGTAAAAGAACACTTGTAAAACTTTCTATACTATTTGAAATTCGAAATTAAAAGAGACATTAACTAAACTTTAATCATAATGTTATTCAAATATGATGAATGTAATGAGTGTACAAGGTTCAAAAGTATAACAAGTTCTTAAATAAACAGTTTACTAAAATCTGTCTAACAAGCACAATTGATAGAACAGTAGGAACCAATACTGCGCTGTATTGTTTTGAACACTAATTAAGAAGCAGAAATTTTCTAATCTTGTTCGAATGTAATTTCATTCACTAAATTCTTCTGTACATTTTATAGTTCCTCTGCTTTTACTTATATGACGACATAATGGGCATTATGAAAAACTCACATAAGACAATTTAACTTAACCTTCCTCAGCTTTTCCAACTAACGTTTACTCTGCCTGCCTTTTGTAGCTAACACAGTGTCCATTTTAAATTCCCCACTGCAGACTTCTTGTGGCAATGGATAATTAAATTCTTTGTATATAATACTGAATAATATTACATTCATCAAGTCATGCGATAAATATGAGTTGCTCGCTTATTATCAAACTGCCTTCTCTAGTAATCTCTACTCTCTCTGAGACTAATAGCCTTTTTTACAATTTAAATTTGTCTAGGAATTCTAGTTAGATCTATAGATTCATATGTATTTAAATTCTAAATAAGAATGTTCGAAATTCATTAAATGATTATAAAATTGACGACTTTAAAAATGGCTCATAAAATTTTGAATTATTTATGAATATGAAACGGAAAGACTTTCTTACCATATTCAACAGAAAGATTGTTAGATTCTGATCATTTATCCTACGTCAACAGAAGTATATTTAATAAGATGCCAACTTTTAGGGCTTTATAGAGAAATAATTTTCTTCATATTAGAGATTCAGCATTAGCTCAGGAAATCAAAAATGCTAAAATTAGAGACTGCTGATATCAATCGCCAATCAATGTCAGCAATATCGATTAATAAAATTTACCTTCACCTAAACGGACATTTCATACATTTACTAAATAAACAAGCTAAAATGAATGTTGACGCTGTTATCAAATGGGAGTCTTTTGACAACTGTTGCTAGAAATAATATCTTCCGAATCTGTAATGCTAAAAGAGCGCATTGCGAAAATTGTCGAATTTCTGAAACATCAGTATTTACAGATTTTTTAACTTTTAACATGAATATTTACGATATCTAATAACTTTGGAATATGACTTATCTTGTCAAACCTGTAGACACCACGAGTACTTAGATGAGAAGCCGCCAGATAATTAAACAGGTTCTCACTCCCGGACGTGGGTATAATAATAGTTGGGGCTTCACCTCTGCCGGTGATAGTGCATGCCTCCTTCGAGAGGGGTCGGCCAGTCGCTGGTGATGGCGATTGGGACTCTGGCCTCTGCACTCGAGCTATTGCGGAGGCCGTCACTCAAATACACCGAACGCTTTTGAGAAAGGCCGAGGTGATTTCGACATGAATATGTCTTGTATTGAATGATGGTTGCACTACTTGCAATTCTTTTCATTTCTCTTTCTTTTAGGCTAACTAAAAATACTCCCTACATTTTTACTTGGTTGGAACATCTTTGTTTCTGACATTTCATTTTAATTTTTCCCTCATTTGTGTCAGTTTATTTGCATAAATGTTTATTAGTTAAGATTGCACCAGTTTCAGCCATATTGTCTAGCAATATTAAGATCTTCTGCCGACTCTACTCTTTTTAGCCCCAAATTATTAACAGTCATTTCGCAGAAGTTCAGAAAAGCAATTACGAAATTTAAAGGACCAAGCTTTTTATATGTAATTGTCAAACTTTTTTATTAAAGTTCTAATCAGAAACCTTTTAAGGATGTGTAGATCTTCACACCTTCCTCTTTCTGTTTCGTTTTCATATATATTTCCATTTTCCTCGTATTATCTTGCGATTTCTCTGTTGCCATTGACAACTTCCTGATATTCCACTTCCTTGCTTTCATCTCTCTTGCGATGCAAAAAGTTGCAAAAATCGGTGACGCAGTTGAAACATGTGCACAGTTGATGTTAAATATCGGAGGTTTCTTATAAAAGGTGCTTTGGTTTCTTGGATTAATCTAATATGGAGCAACAGACTGAAAAGTTATTTGTTTGCATGTTATAGTGAAAATAGAAATCGTAATTTAATTTAAAAAGAAAATGTCTCTGATACTATAGTCCATTCTTTAATTTTTTTCTTTCTTTCTGTACCTATAAACCTTCTGGGGCTGAAGATATTTCTAACATAAACTTAGCCTTCTTTCGTTTCACAGTTTGCAAATAAACTGTACTTTTGACAGACATATATTTCCTTCTTCCAAGAAAATTGGCAGAGGAAATGAATATTAGGTTTGCAGTTAAATTATAACATTTAGAGATTATTTAAGATTTTTTTTCTTTCAGAATGAAAAGTAAATAGACTCTAAGATTCAAACTTTCAAAATGTTTTATACATATGAACATTACATTTCTAAATGAGATAGATTTTAGAGCACAATAAAATAGCAGTTATAATCTGAAAGAGATTCACATCTTCATCCAAATTTTAATTAATTTTTTTTGTTTTGCTTATTGCGAAACATATAAAATGAAATTCTAAATCAAATTTCTTTTATAATCAAAGAACGTATGCGATGGGGTGAAAAATCTAATTATACCTACACTATCTTCACTTACTAAATGAATTGGATTTACATCATGAAAACTCACTTAAAAAGTTTTAAGGTAAAAATGAAGACAGGTAAATATTTTTAAAAACTTCAGTTAGAATTCGCCTAATTTAATCATTATCCTTGATTTCAAATTAATCAAACAAAATGTGAGTCAAGGAAAGCAATTGCATTAAAAATTGAATTCCACCACGATATTTTTTGTTTAATAACATTATTTTTGTGGAGAAAAAGACCAAATTGATTATTCTTTTCAAAAAAAGAATAAGTAAACACAAAATGGCATGACAATAACTCATAAACAGTTGATTCTACCTAAAACATATTAAACTAAACAAGCATTTTCTAGATAAAAAAAATTGTCTATATACGATTATTAATTTGTACGGAAGCAGAAAAAAAACTAAAATTCCGTAATCACCATATTAAAAAAACATTTAAAATAGAAGAGTTAATTCAAATGAAATCTTATCTTCATGTGTCAGGATAACAATCATTATCTTAAAGAAAACTTTTCTGCGAAAAAATTTCCCTGATTAAAAATACAGAAAAAGTCTTTCTTTTTGGCAGAAAATGTGCTCTTATCTCAAGGCAATTTTACCATTTCTCTTTCCTTCTCCCTCTTTTTAAAAAAGAATTTTCAGTAAATACAAGCAGCATTTCTTGCTGTTGCCATTAGTTTAGTGATTGTTATTATTATTTTTTTACTCTGAAACTGTTTTAAACATCGTCTGCATGAGACTTTCCTTTGTCTGTTCGATAGTTGCTAGGCTGAAACTCCACTACGGTTTCCAGGTAGCAGAGAGAAAAGAGATTTAATTTGAGATTTAATGATGTTATTTCTCTGTCGTTCCAGAAACGCGGTAAAATAATCTTTTATTATTCCGGCTAAGAACGATAATGATTCGAAAGCTCATTATGGCATCTGTAGGGAAAAAAATGTCTTGAAGTTAATGTCTGGGTTAATTCTTATTCTTGGCCGAAATTTATTTCCATTCTTGTAGCTTTTTTATTATTTTATTTTTAATACGAAACTTTTTTAAACATCGTCTGCATGAGACTTTCCTTTGTCTGTTCGATAGTTGCTAGGCTGAAACTCCACTACTGTTTCCAGGTAGCAGAGAGAAAAGAGATTATTTGAGATTTAATGATGTTATTTTCTGTCGTTCCAGAAACGCGGTAAAATAATCTTTTTATTATTCCGGCTAAGAACGATAATTGATTCGAAAGAACTCATTATGGCATCTGTAGACGGAAAATTCCTTGAAGTTAATGTCTGGTTAATTTCTTATTCTTGGCGAAATTTATTATTAGTAGCTTTTATTTTTTATTTTTAATAATGAGAACTTTTTTTTAAACATCGTCTGCATGAGACTTTCCTTTGTCTTTCGATAGTTGTTAGTCTGAAACTCCACTACTACGTTTCAGGTAGCAGAGAAAGAGATTTAATTTGAAATTTAATGATGTTATTTCTCTGTCGTTCCAGAAACGCGGTAAAATAATCTTTTATTATTCCGCTAAGAACGATAATGATTCAAGCTCATTATATCTGTAGGAAAAAATGTCTTGAAGTAATGTCTGTTAATTTATTCTTGGCCAATTTAGTTCCATTCTTGTAGCTTTTTATTTATTTGTGCACCTGAAACTTTTAAACATCGTCACATGAGACTTTCCTTTGTCTTGTTGATATGTTTGCTAGGTCTGAATACACGGTTTCCAGGTAGCAGAGAGAAAAGAGATTTAATTTGAGATTTGATGTTATTTCTCTGTCGTTCCGGAAACGCGATAGAATAATCTTTTGATATTCCGGCTAAAAACGATAATGATTCGGAAGCTCATTATAGCTTCAGCAGGAAAAAAATGTCCTCTGAAGTTATATTTAGCTGTCTGGATTAATTCTCATTCTTGGCTGAAATTTGTTTCCATTCTTGTAGCTTCTTTTTTTATTATTTTATTTTTACTCTGAAACTGTTTTAAACATCGTCTTCATGAGACTTTCCTTTGTCTGTTCGATAGTTGCTAGGTTGTAACTCCACTACGTTTTCCAGGTAGCAGAGAGAAAAGGGATTTAATTTGAGATCTAATTATGTTATTTCTCTGTCGTTCCTGAAACGCGGAAAAATAATCTTTTATTATTCCGGCTAAAAACGATAATGATTCGAAAGCTCATTATGGCTTCTATAGGAAAAAATTTTGAAAGTAATGTCTGTTAATAGAATTAGGAGTTAATTAAATCTTAGAATTAATGTAATTCTTATTCTTGGCCGAAATTTATTTCCATCCTTTGCAGATATTTTTTTCTCAAATATCTTTCTGTCAGTCATTTGCACTATTTTTCAAACTAGGGATATTGGATATTTCTATTCTTTCAAATGACTGATATTTAGGAACGAATGAGTTTTCATTGAAAACGCAGACTTGTAGTTGATTAATAAATATTTTAGTATTTCAGTTGTTTCAATCGTTTATAAAAACTTTGATCAGCCATTTTGTATTTGAAACCCATGCTGCTATTTAATTTTTTTATCATGCCTTTTGCAATAAATTTTAGATAATTAAAATATATTTGTTGCTCATATGTCATTATATATGTGCTTTTACAAGTGATAATTTCTTTTTTAATCAAATGAATTTTTTTCCCTTATTTATTTTCAAAAACTAATTTCTCCATTACCTATTACTTCATTTTACATAACGTTTTGTTAATTTCTAACTCCATTATTGGGCACAAACTGCAAATTGAGAATCTTTGACTAATGCTGTCTCATTCAAATAATGTCACAGATCTTCTTTCTAATAAAAAATGAAGCTTTTGTATTAAACGAAAAATATTATACGATTGGAATGCCATATGAAAAATAATATTAATTGTTACTGATAAAAGAAAAAATAAAACAATTAGCTTCGTCTTCAACCTAAAATCTTCGTCGATTATAGATATCAAATTGCATTGGTGCTTTTTATCCGAAAATTGTTCAAACATTTAAGAACTCAGGTTTATATAAATATCCTTCAATCATGTAAATTGGCTATTTTCTTACGAATTCTAAACTTATTTACCATGCATGTTCTATTATTTTTGTTTGCTTGTTCGTTTTTTAGAACGCCGTGGAGACATTGAAAAATTCTTTTTCTGTTTAACGGAACATTGGAGGGGAAAAAACGAACGCTATGACCGAAAATAAAACTAGAAACTAATTCGATTTTCCTTCAAGGAAACAAAAATACCCCACAATGACACAACACGAAAACTTTTCCAATAGATAAATCAGTCCGTAGATTTTGGAACCTGACTTATTATATGAGGAGATGATTTTATAGGGATTTTTCTCTGAAGAGTTTGTTTCTATTTGTTTTATTCAGTTTCTCACTCAGTTTCAGTATATTAAATATGAAAAGTGTTTCTTTGATTTCTGATCCGTATCATCATGTGAATGGATTACAACTGACTGTCGAGCATCACATGTTTCGAAGAGATGAAGACATATTATGATTATTGCACTATCATATTATTTTCACTCGTCAACAGTATGATCAGCAATAATAATGTGATAGGATGCCTTATAATTAATGGTGCATACTTCTGAAACATGTTTGCAATGAATGAAGTGAATTAAACAGGTTTCTGATGAATGAATGTTTGCAATGAATGAAGTGAATTAAACAGGTTTCTGATGAATGA
>BGPR01003331.1:4243-15516 GCA_013235015.1 Araneus ventricosus | reverse complement strand
TTTGCAATGAATGAAGTGAATTAAACAGGTTTCTGATGAATGAATGTATGAAATGAATCAAGTGAATTAAACAGGTTTCTGATGAATGAATGTAAGCAATGAATCAAGTGAATTAAACAGGTTTCTGATGAATGAATGTTAGCAATGAATCAAGTGAATTAAACAGGTTTCTGATGAATGAATATATGCAATGAATTTGTAAGACTTCTTTAGTTAAAACGTTGCTGAGTAAATAATTGGACTTTTGTTTATCGCTGGTGATGTAAAATTCAGCTTTTGGTAGCTTCTTCCAGAGTTACGTTTCTGAGCATTAAGAGTTTTTTAAACCCAAAAGTTGTTGCTGAGCAAAGATTAACTAAATTTTCGAAAATGAATTACGAAATATTTCTTTAGAAATTCGAGATCTGAAATTTTGAACTTTAATACCGAATATGATTCACAAATCAGCAAAACGGTTATAAACTTAATTCAAATAGCTCCACAACGGAAATACCATGCAACTTGCGGTAGTTTGTTTGCCAGAATAAATGTAGGAATTTATATATTTATTAATTTTGATCACAAAACTGTAATGATATCAAAGAAGTCTGAGGTACCGCTGCTGCGAAACACACTTAATACTGCTAAACATTTCATCTGCAGATGAAAGTTTAGCAGTTATAATAACTCTGGTAAGCATATAATTTGATTAATTGCATAAAACAATATAATGCGGTTGATTTCATTTTGTGATATATTATGTATTACTCCTAAGATATGCCCTCCATATTTTTTGTTAAATATAGTATGATAGAATAACAATTTTTGTAAAATTGAAATAGAAAACATATATTATCAGATATGTTTCATATAAAAATATTATTTTTTCATAATTTAAAAAAAGTTATAAACTTTAAACCCTTGTTTATTTTGAGCCACCATTTTTATATATGGAGCGTTTATCTCATTCTCATTCATGTCAGATGGATATTATGTTATGTTAATGCAGACTTAATTGGAAGGTGGGCTTAGAAATTAGCAAAATAAATAAGTATATAAAACTGTGTAAAAAATATTTAAGGCATGAATAACAGAGGTGAAATTATAATTTATTTTTCATGCTGATTTAACATTGCTTATTTCAAGAATAAATGCTCTTTCAAACCTCTATTTTTTGTAACGTTAAATAATAATTCAAACAGATTTATATTTACTTAGCTTCGGAGGTTTTATAAAGTCAAAGTATAATTTAGTGTCTGTGCATTATATATAGTTAAAATTAGAATTCACTTTCTATGTTTCATAAGGATTAAATATTTAACATCCCTGAACTTCATGTTTAATTCATGAATTTAAGAAGATAAATTTTATAAAACCGATTGAGGATAGCAAACAAATTTATATTTCTCTGAAGCTTAACAGACTGTCCAAATCCTTTTAGTTCAAGTTTTTTTTTAAAAAAAATAACTGCAAGCTCACAAGAAAACTAAAGATAATCTTTATTTTAGAATTTAGTGAGGATCTTAGTTTAATTAATAGTTTTTAAAATATTTTAAATAATGATATTAAGCAATCATTTGCTGTTCCAGTAAGAAATAAATGAGAAATTTCGAATGCCTTGCAACAAATCAAATCACATTAATACTTCCCATAAGTAAAAATTGCTCTCTCTTCCTATTATTCACACTGTGGAATGAAATGTTTATAATACACTACACTGTATCTTATACCTTTTTAATCAAACGAAATTCATAAGTGAAGAAAAGTTTTTTGTTCAAACTCTCATCAAAAGCTTACAAACAAATGAAAAATGAAAATACATAAACCAATTTTTCGCATACAGAAATTTAAAACCAAGCATAGCTATTCAAAAAACGCTGAATCATCTTTCTTTCTTGTCTGAAAAATATTTTATTCAGTGTTGCCTTAGCAGTTTCTTTTTGTTATTGCTTTTTGTATGCAGAGGCAAGTTATGTTGATCAGTAAAACGTGCTCACTTGAAAATATCTTGATGTACTCCATCCAAAAATGTCATACTTGACAGTTTTTCTTCAGTGAACGCATTTTCTATTGCCAATGAAGTCGAAGCACTTGCAAGTTTTGTAAAAGGCGAAATAGTTTTACATTTTACGATCTATTTACCTTCATTTATGAGATGCAGTTTTCAAATGGCAAAATATTTAATACGAGTAGAAATCCTTATATGATACGCTAATAAAAAATATTTTCTAGAATTGAAAAGGTTTTCAGAGTTTTATTGTTTGATGTATTGTTAGTGGAAATTTGTATTTGGGATTTATTTTAATACGGACATCATTTGTGGAATTTCTTTTATAAATAAGTTATAATTGATCAGAAGTCTGTAAATTTATAAAATAATAAAAATTATAATTCAGGAAACTGAGTTAATTTTCTTTGAATTTTTAAATTTTTAGTATTTTACCCGAATATCATAATTAGTATTTTAAATATAAATTTAAGATGAGTTAAATTATTTTTCTTTATGTCAGTACATTTATCGTAAAACTTTCAATTTAGGTTAGAAATTATGAAAGAAAAGAAATTAATTATTGGAGATAAAAATGAAAAACCACTTTCAATCAGCAGCTACTTCTCAGAATTTTCACTTTTTTATATTTATTCACGATAAATTATTTATCCTTCTACTGAGAAACTGCTCAGTAGAACGTCATTTAAGATAAGAATAAATAATTAACTCGAAAAATGAATTGGTGTCTAAGGTTCTGGTACTACCAATTGGCATTGCCAAGGATGGATTAAATTTATACCTTTTCTAAGCAAATGGTTCATATTTATACTAATTACAGTTATAAAACACTATGCAAAGTATGTAATACGCAGCTTACATAATTTGCTATGTGTCCGAACTTGTGTAATAAACAAAAAGCATGTCAAGTAAAGCTACAAAAATGATAAAAACTTAGACATAGGCCAATTATTGTGATAAAAAATTGCAATTATTTTTATTCCATTCGAAAATCATGCATTTTATTGAATGCATCAAGACATTCTTCAAATTATGCAGCTTCGAAAATGAAAAAGTTTCATGCGTGCATAGTGAAATATACATATAAATCTTTGGAAGAATATGTTCACCAAGGAGAATCAGTTTGTGGGAAGTTTCCAGATTAAAATGAATAATTAAAACTGTTTCCACCAAAAGAAGTAATTCTGTTTCTTGAAAACAACATGAATTTTAGATTTGATTGTTTCCACCCAGTCAGTTGTAAATTTTGGTCATGTGACAGGCCTTTGTTGTTAGAATCGCAATTGAATTTAATATTTTTCCAAATATGTCTTAAATATACATGGTAGATATATAAAATATAAGGAAATTTCTATTTCTGTAATATATAAAGTTGGAACAAATTTTCAGCAATATTAGTAAATCGAAGTTTGTTTTTCAGTAAATGAATTTTATGTTTTTCAGATTTTATAGAAATACGGCACGTAGTGAAATGCATAATGTTTAAATCAGCTTAATATGTATTGTAATGTCACGCTGGTATAAATGTCTCAACGTTTACGTAGATTATGTCGAGAAATAAATAAAAGTAACCAGTTTTTGTAAAATGTTTGAAATATTTTCCAGAATTATAATTGTCAGTGTAACTTTGCCCTGTACCTTTATTATTGGACCTCCATCGTAATATCTGTTATGTATCCGTCATAGTAAATAAATGAATTTTTTGTTTCCAAAATCATTAAACCTCAAATTTCCTTCCCTTTTATCTGTTTTTTTTAATGTTGAAGAATTAAGTTTTACAAATTGTTTTTCATTGGGGAAATTCGCATGAAAATATGTAATGATGTAACATCTCGAATAAGCCTAAAAGTGCAGCTGAATCAGATTTTATTTTGTGTACCACTAAAAATGTAAACGACTCTGGTGAAACACGAATATAATCTTTCAGAATAAAATTTGAATCACCAGTTTGTTCTGTTTTCTCTTATACGTTAAAAAGTTTCCCCTTCACTTTTCTCAGAATATTCATTCTTGCAGTTTATTAAATAGCTAGGAATAAAATAAGTTCAAGAATGAATCCTATTATTTATTTCTCTCCAGTGTTTGGATCAATTCGTTCTCATCTCAAATATAATGAGAGGACTTGAAAATATGCTCGCGGGCTTGAAGTGTTCTCAGAGAGCTCATAAGACCTCATACTTTACTAAATTGTGTTTCATAATTCTGCATTGTGTTACCAATTAATAGACTTCACAATACATCAACATAGTTAATTTTTCGCTTACCAGATAGTTAAATTTCGAAGAGTTTATGTTCCGGTATTTAAACGTATTAAGAGTGAAATACTGAATATTTTTAAAGAAAAGATAATAATTGAAAATGGTATAAAAATTCAGAAAATTTAAAATTTGCATATCCCGTAAATATACACATCGTCTGATTTTAAATTTTAAAAAATTTAAAATTATTATTTGCTTTTAAAATAATTATTTTTCACCGGTGGCCAATTATTAACAGTACTTCTAAGCAATTATCATCAGATTTTCGTCACCTTTTTAGCAGTAAAATAATGTTTTAGCTTGTTTTAGAATTACTGCTTGGTGTTTGTATAATTTCATGAAAATGCCCGTCTAATAAAGACATTTAAAAGGAGGAGTATAATTCACTTTTCGATTTATAAGTGAAAGAGAAACATTCGAAAGCCATTTTTGAGATTTGAAATTTATCTCTGTGGAATATTTATAGAATTTTACGAAAAGGTGATTAATAGTATAATAAGAGAAGGTTTGGTAGGCAAAAGAAAAAATTGCAATGAGCTTTCAGTATAGAATCCAGGAAAATATGACATTGTGGCCAATTGGAGTATCTAAAAACACTATTCACAGAAGAATAAGAGACTCTAATTGAAAATTTTTCGATAAAATGTTGAAGAGGCTAAAATTGAAAGCACACTAAGAAACAGAACGAAAAAACTGAATTAAGAAAATGGCGTTTCTTGTGATAAATTGCTTTTAACCATATTTAGGGATGAGAAAAAGTGATATTTAGAAGGACCCAATGAATATAAATTTTGTTGTCATGATTTCAGGAGTGAGCCAAAACGTTTCTCTTGTAATCAACATGGTGTAGAATCAGTAATGACTTGGAGTGGTTTTGGAATTAATAGCCAAACGTTCTCT
Source organism: Araneus ventricosus (assembly GCA_013235015.1). NCBI lineage: Eukaryota > Metazoa > Arthropoda > Arachnida > Araneae > Araneidae > Araneus > Araneus ventricosus. The sequence goes on along the minus strand of BGPR01003331.1, from coordinate 10,371 downwards.
GTCTTTTGCAGTAAAGAATTGAACTCTAAACACTATTCTCAAATATTAGAGAATCCTTTGACTCCAGTACTTGACTTGCTGGGAGAACCAGATTCCATTCTTCAAGAAGACGGAGAATTGGTTCATACTTTAAGCTTTACAAAAATGTGATTTCACCAGAATTCTATTAATGGTATGATCTCCCCTGCATTTAGTCCATACCTTGATCCTGCAGAGAATATATGGGGGAAGCTAGCACGAAATATACATGAAAATGGAAGCCAATATTTTTCGAGGAAGTAACTTCAACAGTAATTTAGCAAGTATAGTATGAAATGACCCCAGAATCTATAGAAAATCTAATAATTTCAATGGGAAATCAATTAATTTGAAATTACAACAAGCAATGAAAACAGTATTAAGTACTGGCATTTTTAAATGTGTTTAAACTTTAAACTTCATCCATAAATATCTCAAATCATGGTACACTCTATTTCGTTATTTATTAAAATAAATAATACATTTTTTTTCAATTTTTCAATAAATTGACCATGAATGACACTTCCTATAGTATTTATAATAAAATAAAACGCAAATTATATTCATTTTATTCCGGGCTTTTGTACGGACGGCTTTTTACGCTTGTATCTATATTTTTGGGACATGGTGTAGCACCGGTTCACTAACATATCTGGATCAACTCCTCCCGACAGCGACCAAAGAAATATTATATTGCGATTATTTGGAAGCAAGCTCTAGATTAGAACGAATGGATATCGCATATTTGTGTAACAAGGCTCTCAATTTTAAATTTTGGATCTTGTTTTTTTCGCCAATGAGTACTTTTTTAAAGAAATCTGTAGTACCCTTATACTTAATGGACCAATGGAATTTATTCTTACATTTTTCAAATTTTAAATTGTACATGTACAATCCATAAAATGTCATTAAAGTAAGAAAAACTGTTATAAAAAGGTTCAAATGCAATTTGGTTTGAATTTATACAAGACTTGCAAGCTAAAAAACACAATCCAAAATTAAAGTGACTTTTGCAAATTGAAATCTTTTTCTCTTCTTAATTACAGTTAAATTTCTTTTCTGAAAGGTGATCATATTTGGTAGAACTTATTTACTCTATCTGTCAAACAAAAAATATCGTAAATTGATTAGAAAATGAATATATATGAAATGCCTACTCTTAAAGAAATAAAATAACACATCTATATGTGATAGTGCTAAAATATAGGCACTCGGATTATTTTTAATCCTTCATTAAGAAACATGCCCTTTGCTTTGAATTACTTAGACTTATTTAAGTTAATAATTAAATTTCAAAAAATACAATTCCTGCCAATACATTTTAAAATTTACTTAATTCTATGCCCAGTACCACAAAATTTAACAGTTGTTTTTTCTTAGTTTCCCGCTAAGGAAATTCAAATATCGTATTTTATGGCATTAACCCAAAATATTTTTTCTACCCCTAGTCTTATGGGTCTTCTGAGAATCCTTAAGAACTTATTTTTGTCTATCTAATAACATATTTATTCGGAGAAAACCTGATCCTTTTTTAATTATTCATTATCCATTGCATTACTACTAAGTCGAGCGTGCATTTAGCTATTTAATGATGCCTGCAGGTAGCTCGGGAACAAGCATATAACATTCAAAATAAATTCTCTTAGGATCTGTTTTGCCATGTAGTAAATTTGGAATACATTACTGCTTTCTTGTGATTTTTTAATGTAGAAATGTACGATAACAAGTTTACTTACCCTAGCTTGTGCCAGAGTTTCAATAGGGATTTATTTCCCTTGCAAAAAAACCTAAAGGAAACATTTATTTCTTTTTTTAACCGGTTCAGGAGAAATAATTTATCTGTATTTCCTTTAAAATATTTTATTATATTCTTGAATCGTTTAAATGTTTCATAACTTTCATTTACCTAACACTCGCTGAAAAATATATCAGAGAGTTATATATTGAATTTAGAATAAAATATTTAAATTTATGTTATTGTATAAACGTAAAGTTGTGTAGCAATATGTAAAAAAAAGCAGCCTACTTATATTTATGCTCATAATAATATGTAGATGGCATCAATTGGACATACTGAAATTTATCAATAAATAAATAAAATTAATGGTGTATGAGATTAATTTAAAAAGACTTCAGTTGTATAGATAATCTCGAAATACTGGAGGAAAGAACAATAAGGAGAATATTTAAAAAATTTTTTACAAATATTTCCTCCTTAGTAAACCCCATTTAAGCAATGTCTTTAGGTTTCAATAATTGCGATAGCAAACATTAAATTTAACGATTTTTATGAGAGAAAACTAATTCTTGATACATATGTTTTACGGAAGTTTCGAAGATTTTATAAGGATCATGACATTGATCTCATGTTAAAAATGTAAAATTCTAATTCAGATTTTTCCTGTTCAATAATAAGTAAATTTTGTTCTTAAATAGCCTCTGAGTTCATTGTTTTACTAAATTGTAACTTAATGCCGAATCACTGGGTTTAGTTTAGTTTAGTTTAGTTTAGTTTAGTTTAGTTTAGTTTAGTAATATTAACAGCCCGTTTTGAAGAAACACGAGGGTTATTTTCGGACGGACCTCGTAAATTTGAACCACTGTCAGATAACGAGAACGACGCCTGAGCTGGCACCCCCTTCTCCAAACTTCCGCACCACACCTGAATGAACCGAATCACTGGGAACAATATTAAATCACTGGGAACAAGTGAATAAATATTCACCCTCTTAGACACTTCAAAACTATCGGAAATATCTTTGCAATCGTGGATGAATTTCCTTTCAAGAATATCAGCTATTATCTTTACATTAGTTGGGATAAAAAGCCAATACGATTTGCCATATGAACAGATGTCCTTTGTTAAAGTAACACCTTGAATCTTTCCTTTTGAGTTGATTACCATATGTAATTTAAAACCAGCCATAAGTGCTTTTGCTTAATTTTGCAATTACAGTAAAAACTTTGTTTCGAGATATTCTTTTTGCATGGCAGACCGTGATAGGAGTTGAACCAATATAGGAAATACCTGTATTTTTTGCCTGCTCACATAAACATTGTATCAACATTGCTAAATACCACAAAACTCGTGGTTTTAGCGCAATAAGTCCATCATAAGTAAGTAGTGGGGAAAGTCTGACTTATGAAGCAACTTTAAGTAATTTATGTAAAATTATTTAATTTTATGTTAATGAATGCCATGGTGAATATGTAAATCCATGTCACAAAATAACCCGCATTACTAGCGTTTCATGCACCATAAGCAGATACATCCCATCATCGGCGATGGGTCCGTTAACCAGGAGACAACACCATTCATGATCCCTTCATAATCGGCATATTAAGTTTGCACACTTCTCATCCCCATACTTGAGTCACACGCATACCCTCAAATGAACTAATAAGATAAAATCTGTTATATGTGCATAAAATATGCTGCATACGTATGCGATAAATAATCTGTTGTACATGCGTCTATATACTTATTCCCCCAATGTGCGATAATATGCACACATACTAATTGTATATATATGTGTGATTTACGTCTTTTGACTCTGGACAAATAAAGCACATATTAAAACGCAACGTCCTCATTTGAGGACAGTTACAATTTCACTTCCGTGGTTAAACCGATCTCATTCTATTGTTTCCTTTTCGTTTTTACTAACAAGTCAATAGATATTCCCAAACTCCTAAATAATTTTCAACAGGCATAGACCACCAGTTAGCCAGATTTTGAAATCTAAATGTCGTAATTGTGAAATGTTTTTGATTTTACCATTGATCAATTTTTGAAGTAATGCAAAAAATGTAATCTTTGTTTTTCAATACCTCACTATACTTTAAAAAGAATTAATATTTATGCTAAAAAAGTTTAAAAAAATGGTTTTCTGCCTATTATTTTTCTACTTATACTGAATAAAAATATAATCGGATTTTAATTTTCTTCACTAATATCTCAATATTTATTTCTTAACATAATGATATATAAATATATATATGAATTTTATTGAAATCTGCGCTTGAAATTAATTCGGGAGTTAACGGAGAGAGCCGAAGAGGGCCCTTTAGACCTCCAGTAAATCCAAAGTGTTTATTTTTCTTTTCCCAAATCTACAGCTAAGCACTGACACAGAAGAAGGGGTAATGTTTCTATCGATTTCCCCGCTTCCCGTAACTTGTGGACCGGAACAGCCCACTTTCCACTTCTTTTAAAGCGACCTTAGTATTTTGCTTATGTAAACTTAGTATCTTGCACACAACACACTCATTTCCACCTACCGTAATCCTCAAAGGTGCACTAAATCATTAATTACGACCTGAGTTAACCTCTGCTAGAAATGGACTCTCAACAACGATACTGAGCAAGCAGATTACAATGGTTCCTCGTGAGGAGGATTTTCACACTTAAGCTTGATTGGTTTCCTACGCAGTGATATGTAAAGATGATTTAAACTGCCGTTCATTTATATGTCTGAGGCAAAAATTCCTGTAATGATAAGTGGGAAATTATCTATAATAAATGAGTTAAATAATTAAATCAATTGCCTTTACTTAAAGTAATATTTTTACGAATACCATTTTTCACAATGTGCATTTATATTTAAATGCACATTGCAGATAGATAAATGATATTTTGCAAAAAATTGAAGAATGCTTGCGCCTACGTAGTAAAGACTATTTAATTGTTGAATTTTTTTCAATTTGTTGCTGAAAGGATTCAATTTTCTAGAAATAAAATTACAATATTTATTTAAGACATCTGCACATTCCTAGAAACGATTGCAATATGCATTTCCATTGTGAACATATTCTTCTACACATTTTCTCTTCTAATAATGTATTCCGTAAACTATTTTTTAATAAGTTATGATAATGGAAAAAAGTGCTTCTAAAATTATACAGAATGTAAATAAACTTAATTGCTACAAAACTACTAGTCAAAATTAAGAAATCATTTCATTTGTGTACATTTGTGTTTCTAATCTGTACATAGTGTTCTGAAAGTTTTATTGAGTTCTATTTTTAATTCATCATGAATAATCATCTGAAACGCACCAAAAACACAGAAATATTTTAAAATCCTACTCGAAAGAAACCCTACTCAAATTTTCCACCAAATTTAGCATGAAAAAAATCTTAATATGTCAAAATTATGAACGATATTTTATTTCAATCCATAAAAGTAAAAGTACTTCAAACTAAAACTTAGGCTTTCTACCTCAAATAGCATTCTTAATTAAGAACTTCATTTTAGCTTTGATGCGAAATACAGTCTTCGTTATTCAAAAGACAAATAAAATTTTTCCCCACATGCAGTGTGTTTTTAATTACAACCAAAATCATCTCGTGTGTTATTTCTAAATGCTTCCAAAAGTGCATCATCTGAATTTCTTCACTCTAAAAAAAGAGTCATCCGGGAGGCCATCTCAAGAACGAGGTTGAAGAGTTTGCTGTAAGCAAGTTCTCGGTTTCCCTGATGGAACAATATTGGTGGTGGTGCCTGGTTAACGGTCATTCACCGATAACGAGATTTACCTTGTCACGGTTTCGTACATGGGACGGTCAGAATGGTAAATATTATGCGTGTTCACAGTACTCAGTATCAGTAGCGGCGGTCCTGTAATTCAATTTTATCGTTAGGCCTAGTGTTGGAGTGGTATTTTCTTTTATGGTTTCCCCTTACAGAAGGATTCTTTCAAAATTAAGTAATTAAGTGTCACAGGCAGCGCCAACAGTTGGCATATAAGTAAGCAGGTTCTCAGTATCATGTACGGTACAATAATGATGGTGGTGACTTGTTATCAGTCATTCACCGATAACGAGATTTACCTTCTTGTCACGGTTTCGAGCATAGGACGGCCGGAGTGGTGTATATTATGCGTGTTCACAGTACTCAGTATCAGCTCTATCACAGTTGCCGATATTGGCGGCGTTCCTGTAATTCAACTTCACCGTTAGTCCTAGGCATGGAGTGAAATTTTGTTTTATGATTTCCCCTTACAGAAAGATTCTTTCAAAATGAAGTAATTTTGGCACAGACAGCGCCAATATTTGCCATATAAGTAAGCAGGTTCTCGGTATCATGTACGGTACAATAATGATGGTGG
>BGPR01003330.1:121531-141001 GCA_013235015.1 Araneus ventricosus | reverse complement strand
ATTTCTTTTGTAAGTCCAGGTCAGCTGACCAAAAGTCAGACTTGATGAAACCTGAAACTGATCCAAAAACACAGATAAAAAACATCCAATGGCTCCTCCTTTATCTTCTTTGAAAGTCCAGGCCAGTTGACCTGAGTCGATTGATGAAACCCATGAATATTGATCCAAAAACACAGATAAAAATATCCACTATTCTCCCTATCTTCTTTGTAAGTCCAGGCCAGTTGACCAAAAGTCAGATTGATGAAACTCTGAAACGTACCACAGATAAAAATGATCCACGAGTTCTCCCGATTCTTCTCTTAGGTCCATCAGTTGACTAAAAGTCAGATTGATGAAACCTATGGATATTGATCCAAAATACAGATAAAACATCTAATGAGCCCCGATTTCTTTCACGTAACTGAACGAAGCACACGCAGAAAAGGAGAAACCATTAGATATTTTTTTATCTGTATTTTTGAATCAATTTTCAGAGGTTTCGTCAATCTGACTTTTAATCGACTGCTTTTCAAACAATCATGTGACTGAAACACATTTTAAAACTGAAACTACAGATAAATTTACGTATATAAATAAATCTCAAGAAAAAAATTGTATATGTCGTGATTAATATTCCAGGCATAGTATAGTGCTATTATTGTCAAATTGAATTAGTTAATTTAGTGTAGCATAGAATAACAGGAAACTCTGTTGATTAATTTACGAGCATAAAAATAACAAGGAACTCAAATAATTTTAAAATGTTAATTTCCTGTGTTATTGTATAGCTGCTTTCCTTCGTTTTTATTATAAATTTAAATATAATGGCGATTTTTTTGAAATTTCCTTCTATCTTTCCTGTTATCTTCTCGAAAAAAGGAAAACATTAAACAAAATTAGACCAGTTTCAAAATAAGTGAAATACGAAAATTCGTGAAAAATTGATAATTCATTGCGATAAATGGCAGTCACGTTATCAGTACTCTTCTTAAAAAATGTTTAAAATGTCGTGACAGATTGTATGGCAGACAGTTTTGTTAACATATTTTATTTGTTACTTGATTTGGGTTGTCTATTTCAATACTTACTTAGTACTTCAAGGAGCGTGCTCAGGGTTGTAGTAAAGGGGGGTCCGATGCCTCGGATAATTTTGAGGGGAGCCAACAAGACAAAATATTTCTACATTTAAGTCGACAAAAGAGACGAGGGGGTGGAACGCCATCTGCCCTTGCTGCACCCCGAATCACTATGAATTTCAGTTCCCTATTAAGGTCCAGTACCCATAAATGCGATTTGTGTCAGACAACTTACTAGCGATTAATGGCGTGAAGTCCGTTGATAGCAGTTGGATAGTGCACACGCACCTCCGGCTCTGTTCCGAGTGTCGCTTACGGCTTGTCCGAACAATTGAACTTGGCGGGATGAAAATGTGGACTACCCAATTGCTATCAATGTATTTCTAGCCGCTAATCGCTTCCTCCTAAACCTCCGACATTTTGTTCTAATGGCTGGTCCGACACAAATTGGACGCACGTACCGCGCTTAAAACGTTTCATATTGAATTTTTTAACAATGCCCAGCGCGAACCATTTCGTCATTTAAAATAACTCATTTTACAGAAAAAATATTTTTACAATGACAAAGCTTAAGCCAACACCTCAAACTCACGACCGAAACAATTTTCACGGTCCAAATTTAATTAAAAATAGAATTGGGGGAAAATCTCCGTGTCTTGGATATGAATTAGATATCACGGATTTTAGTTTTAAAAAATTGCCCATATTAAAGGAAAGGTTAACTATATTTAATATTTAAAAAAATAGCTTTTAGAAAATTTTTCTTCCTGACTTCTACTATCATAGAATGTGGTCACCTTTATATGATAGATATGAATGACTCAGTCTGGAGGAAAATAGCAAAAGTAATAGTTAATTACTTCTATACTTATCATTTATGCTTATTTACCTCCACTTGCTTTTCATTAAATTTTAATAAATAACTAGTTCATTTCTTCTGATTTTTAAATTTTTATAATTATTTATTAATTTGGTTGTCCCGGATTAAAAAAAATTTGGTCAAGTGAGTAATCATCTGAACGAGAAAAAAAACTGGAAATAAATTAACAACGTTTATTCCACAATAGATTTAGAACGTCCGGGTTCTTCATCTTCACTCTTCGTTTCCTTCCAAGGTGTTGTTCTTGGGAGTAAAAAACTCATAACGACTTTTGAAAATGGTTGCCAGTAGATACTACCAAGATTCTGATCGAAAGTGAATAAAAGGCTATTAAATAGGGTTGCCATACGTCCCGTATATACAGGACTGTCACCGTATTTCACTACTCAGTCCCTTATTACTATTTGTCCCTTTTCCTCCCTAAACTCTGCGCCACTGTAATTTTAAAATGACTTACACCTAATTTTAAAAATATGTGAAAGAAGAAAATGATATAATTAAGAAAGTAAAATCAACTTTAAAATACGACAGAACTAAAAAGGATTAGCCTCGCATCTTTTTTTTATTATTATTCTACGTGTTCATTTTATTAGATTGCTTAAACTTTATTGATTTTTTTGTCAGAGTAAAATAAACCATTACCTACTCACATTTTTCATGTTTTATTTATTTAGCACTTAAATGTCCCGTATCAATGGTTGGCAATTATGGCAACCCTAGTATTAAATGCATTTTTGTGTTTCCTGATACCCTAACTTTTTTTAGAAACATTAAATCCATATTTTGGAATTTTTGTTACAGGTTTCAGAAATACATAGATTATCGGCGATTTCAACTAATTACTCAATCGGTGTAGTGGTATATTATTTAATTATTGTACTGTATTTCATTGATGGTTAGTGTATTGTAGTGGTGGTTTAATCTTAGCATGATGCCTTTTGGCATGCCTTAAGATTTGTTTTTTTTTATCCTAATTTTTAATTATTTAATTATTATGCAATAAACTAATTATTAGATTTCTGACTCGATGAAGATAAAATTAACAAAAAAATTGAACTAAGCAATTATTAATTTTTTAATTAATTTTAATTGAAAATTAAACTTCAAAAATGTTTTCGATTATTTTTCTAGCATTCCTTACCTCGTTTATAAAGATTTACTCAACTACGGCTGGACATTAAAAATACATGAAAGTATACAGTTAAATGTCTCGGCCAGAGAGTCCCAGGTTCGAAACCTGATTCTACCAAAGATCCGCAGTGTATGTTAGCCTAGTGCACTCTGATTCTTACGGTAGAGTCAAATATCCTCCCGTTGCTGCGGCGAAGAATTTTGGAGAGGGAGATACCGCCTCAGGTGTCGTCCTCATCATCTGACCTCGGTTCAAAATTATGAAATCCATCTCATAATAGTTCTCGTGTTTCTTTAAAACGGGGCGTTAATATAGCTAAACTAAACCAAACTTCGGTGGAATCCGGTTTCGATTCTTCAATCAGGAATCCTCTAATCTCGAAACCGTGCTCTTACCACCAGGTCTCCGCGACCCCCCCCCCCCCCGAAAATTTCCGGTAGCTTCTGTTCCCAGCTCAGATGTCGACCTCGTCATCTGACCACGGTTCAGAATTAAGAGGTCCGTCTCAAAGTAGTCCTCGTCTTGCCTCACCACGAGACGTTAATGGAACTTTTGCGGAATCCGAACTCGAAGCCTTCAATCTGGAATCATCCGAAACAGTGGCGAATCCAGATCTGGGTCGGGGACTGAGGTCATAAAAATTTTGTATCGTAGTGACGAATGTCAAACCTCATGGCTTATATAAACGAAAACACTTTAACTTTACAGGCTTTCCTCTCCTGATAATAAGAATAATAAAGAACACTACAATACTTTCGATAATTTAATAAAAAATACAATGAAATAACTGGCCAAAAAAATGTTTTCGACCGCGCCAACGCTACAAGTGCAAGTGGAATGACTAGAAAAGTACGAAAATTTTCGAGCCTGTCAAGTCAGAAAGCAATGTTGTCACGATTTTATTACTATTTTTTAAAATGAACATTAAGAGCAAACAGTTGCAGTGATTTTAAATTAAATCAAGAATTTTGGTTTAGCTCTGGGGGGGGGGGGACTGCCGCCCGATAGCTCCTCCCCTGGATTCGCCACTGATCCGAAACCAACAGGCCGACGCGACACTCGAAATTTTCTAGCAATTTCTGCTGTAAGTAAGGTAATAGTTCATTTTACTCAAATCACCTAATTGCGCCATAAAAGATTTTTTTTAAAAATATATATTCTCATGATTCAACCCTGCGACGTAATTGTCGCAATATTTTTCTACCAATCAAAAACATGCAAAACGTAGCTAAAAAATCATCCTCGAAATGTAACTATTCAATGATTTATCGCAACCCCTAGTAACCTTTCACACCTCTTACAACCCACTACACAAACAGGTCGCAGATACCATTATGCTCGAAATAATGCACAACCCATCACGGTAGGCAGCAATTCTCCGAACCGACCCCGCGATTCTAGGAAACTGTTAATGCATATGCAAGTCAATGAGTCAAAATATTTTCCAATATCTTGCGATGATCTTGCTTCGAAGCGAAAAACGCAATAAAATGGTTTTATTCAAATATAATAATAAAAAAAAACAGGAAATATTTAACCACTATAGACTGTTTTTGCCAAAATCCCAAGGTTGAACAGCCAAGTGCGCGAGAACCGGTGCACGTGGACTGAATATTAAAGAAGTATCACAGTGCCTCGTCGGAATCGTAATTATCGACGCAGTAAATAAAACCATTAACGAATCTTACAGAGATAAGATTATCAGCTTTTTGCATATTCTTCTAAGTGTTAATGCTTATATTTCAGATATGTGTTAATGACTTTGAAAATCGGGTTTTAATATCAAATGCCTTGACCTGGCATTTTGTGAACTCATAATTCAAAAAATGTTCGTTTTTGTAAGAGGTTTACGATTCTGAAATAGCGTTTCATTCATTGTTTTTATCGTTAATCACAGGAAACAAAAGAAATTAACGAGACCAATTGATCTCTTTGTTTTCTATGGTAAACGTTTAAGCTTTCCAAAGAATTAATTTTTTATTGCGAATAAAAATAAAGTGGCTAGAGTTTTTTCACTTCAATCCCGGCCGGTCTGTATTAGTGTTTCCCAACCTTTTTTGTGCAATGCCTAACGTTACCGTTTATTTTTTTGCCTCAAAATGGGACATCCAGTATGCTGTAAGTTTTGTCACTGCAGTGACAAAGGTTGCGATACCTCAAAATCACAAAAACATTTAATTTTTATTTCCAATTTAATAAGTACACCAAAGAGAACCACATCCAGAATTCTTATCACAAGTTGCACGATTTAAAACCATTTGGATACTTATTTTTTGCATAATCGCACGTCTTCTTCAGTTCATTACCATTACAAAGAATCAGGTTATTTGCCTTTGAGACGAGACCGACGATATAAAAAGGATTTCTCCCACTTGCAGTCTCGATACATGGTATTATTTATCATCAAAAAGTCCAACGGACAGGTTTAAAGTTTCTAATTTATCTTTATGAAGTGTCATCTTTATAAATGGCAGCACCGAGATTATTTCTGTTTTTATTTTTTGGTCGCATCAGACTGTAATTGCTTTATATTGTTTGTTATTTTTTGGAGAAGTGAACTGTCAAATGAAAGTTTGCGGACAAGATAGACCAATATAAAAGATAATGACGTACATGCCATTGGAATGAGTATAGTGACACTGTATGTTTAAGTCTAATATGCCGTTTTTGTTATGGAGATAAATATAATGCCCGCATAGTAATTTAATATAATAAAGTCATCACTGTTGTAATTTTAATGATCCAGTTATTGCTGTGCTTTATTTTCTTTGTGATTTTATAACATAATGGAACAATGCCCTGTTTCTATTACTTTGCTAAAGCAGGCTTCTTTAAATGTAGGTTAGGACTCCTATAGGGTAGCGTCGAAAAATATTGGGGTCGTGGAAAATTTCTTAGCTTTTCCTTTTTTAGATTCTTCGGTATTTCTAAGCAAAGCTAGTTTTAAAATCACGTTGTCTCAAAGCATTTTAGTAAACCTCGCTCGTTTTAAGTTGAGTTTTCTTTCATTTGTCATTTAACCCCTTACGTCTCGCGCTCGTGATATTCACTTGCATCGAAGTATCGCATTTTCAGGCTTATAAACTAAAATTTAATGATTAATTAGCTTTATAATTTGACACAAAAATTACTTAGATAAGCATCTCAAGTATTCTATGCCTTCTGAGACGAATGAAAACGGCAGCCCCTTTCCAAAACAGGAGGGGTCATCTTATTAGATAGCAAAAAAAAATGCGAGACTTAAGTGGTTAATAGTGCTTAATTTATGCGTTATTTTCCAGTTTTGGGTTTGCCACATGCGATTTGGATCGCTAAAGTTTGCTCCGTATGAAAGGAGATTCTTGGTGTTATTCCTTCGACTTTTGCTTATACTGCGACATTTGGCGCATTTTGTGCTCGTAGTATAATGAAGAAAATCATATCTATACTTATAAAAGGCAATGTTCGTGTAGGTGCCTTCGCGCGATGTCCAGACGAATCTATCGCACTCACAGCCATGAAATTTGGCACACAGGTAGTCGTAAAGGTGACTCAATGCAGCTCGAAGCCAGAATTTTAAAATTCAATCTAGAAAAATTTTTATTTAATGTTTTGTGTTGCTAGGGGCACGTTTACGGCTGTAGTATCTTTTCTAATGATCGTTGAAAAACAATCAATGCACCATCGGATAGAACAAACAATTTTCGTTCTAATGAAGTTTTTTTTGAGGTAAACGTAACGTAAAATTCAAACGTAATTTAAAAACGTAATTTTTAAAAAATAGTCAGTTTTGCAATCGAAATTTTATTTTTGTTTTTAAATTTGCTGCATCCGACGTTCTAATAACACTATTATTTTCAACTTTTTTCAACTTATAACTGAAACGATTCTATCGGATTTAAAACAAGAACGGTTAAAATTTCCTTTCCCGTTTTTTTTTAAATTAATTTTTTCCTGGTCAGTTGAAAGATATTTTTAACTAGCGAGCATAGTCCCGCGGAAGTTTCTCCGGAGCCTTCCCAACATGCATTGTTGCAATTTCATTGGCTGACGGTGCAGAGCGCATAATACGTCATAACCTTCAACTGAATAACTTCGATTGTTATTTTCGGCAGTGTCTTAACGTGTTTATGTCTCGCATATTTTGCTTGCTGTATAATAATTATTTTCATGTTGCAATTTTTTAATATTGTTTCGGATTAACGTACTCTGTATTGTTTTTGTACACTCGAAATGTTATTATCGCGAAGAAAACTAAGCAGGAAAATCAATAATGTGTGTATTTTGTTTTGTTTTCAGAACTTTTTCATGTCATTGTGGGCGTTTATTATTATTATTATTATTATTATTATTATTATTATTATTATTATTATTTTGTTGAAGTCCTGATTCCACGGGCAACGCCGTGCGCGTGCTGCTAGTACTTCTTATACGAGAGAGTAAAAAGCTTAAGGAAAGTTGAAATTAAGTTGATAAAGAATAGTAGTCTGAGACGTCTCATAATAGCTCACGATTCCACTTCCTCCTAAACTTTTTCCTCAACCAGAACTGATATAAGTGTTACGTTGAATGTTAATAAGTAGTAAGATGAATAAAATGCGTAGAGAGTATAGTAAGTACAATTTCTCCTTATACGTAGGAGCTTTTTCGAGGAGAAGGAAACTGACTTGTTCCCTCTCCTCGTTATAAATTCAATTCAAGTCAATTTAATTCGACTCCAAAATCCAACGTACAACAATAAAAACCAACAGAAGTTTTTTTTCGAAACAAAATTGAAATTTTATCATTTCCTTGCAAACTTCCGTGAAAAGAAAGAAGAAACATGAATGGGTATTGTAATAAAGATAATTATTTTAATTTCTGTCAGTTGTAATAAACTGATCTAAAAGATCGCAATATATCATATAATGTGAGTTATGTTTACTGTTGTATAAACTGATAAAAATTCAGAAAAGAAGAAGTACGTATGTAGTTATTCAAGAAGAGTTATTGCAATAAAAACGCTACACTTATCATTAACTCTTGTTTAATTGCTTAAAGACTAAAATTTAAAAATTCTAAAATATTTTAAAATTTATAATATCTTCTAACATTTTAAACATAACAATGAACTAAAATAATTATGTAGTCTTACTAAAAAATTCACGCATACCATTATATGGTTAATGAAAGTAATTTATTGCAGTGGCGGTTTTTCGCACATGCGCTAGGGGTGCTCGCCTCGTGTCTCGACATCTTGGAGAGCCTCAAAATCTATGTCTTAAGCTGAGAATTCATGAGAAAGAAAGGCTGAGTCATTTGTCCCAACAACTGGTTTGCATTCCACTCATTTTAGTCGAAAAATTAAGCAAATCATTCACGGATGTTCCAAAGTTTGTTTGGAGACAAGGTTCAAAGTCACAGAATTTCTCCCGCCCTTTACCTCTCCCTATCCCCCTCTTCTCCCACACGGGGGATTTCGAGTTTCATTTCTAGCCTCGACGGGAAGTCCTAATGTAGGCAGATCCTTTGTTCTCCCACTACCCTCGCAGCGACGTCCCAAATTGGAATCGGCGGATGGAGTTTTGGATTTTGAGTTCTTTGTAATTCCACCACTTCCAATCCATTGGCTCCAAATTTCATTGGTTTCTCACTCTGACGAAAACACTGACTTTTGTTATTTTCATATTTTGATTAAAGTAATATTTAAGGCCATGGGGTTTTAAAAATTATTTTTGCGCCATGAATTTACAGTTGCTGATACGCTACGTAACAAATGATGTGACGTATTTGAGTGACGTAACGAGTTGACTGACGTATTTGAGTCAATGACGTAACGTAATTACTTATTTCTTTTAATAAGGACTAGCTGTGCGGCCCGACGTTGCACGGGCTATCACGAATAATAGGATATTCCCGGGCGGAGAGAAGTGAGGTCACGTGAGACCTTGGGATCCATATATTTTCATATGCCCCGCCTCCGTTTTTCTCTACAATCAACAAATATTGTCACTTACTTTCCCTAACAAACGATACGAAATTAAACACTTTAATACAAAAAAAGAAAGAAAAAAAGCATGAAAACAATTTTTTTCCATTGTTAATAAATCCAAACACAGAAGCTCGCTCAAAAAGAAATACCATCTTCCGTTAAATAAATAAAAAAATGCATGCGAAAACTAATAATAGGGGGAAAAAGAATTCACCATGCTGCCAATAGATGGCAGCACGTCAATTCATTCATTTTGACGTTTTTAGTTAATATCTTTTTAACTAATTATGATTTCAGAATTTAAATAGTCGAAATGGATTCCTTGGATTATTTTCGATCTTTTGGTACTCACGGCTAGTTTCAGGATTCAGTGGTTCGTGAGAAGATAGAGGGACATAGATGCATATGTTTGTTTACCTTCGAATTTTAATAGGATAGACAACAGAACAGGTACACGAGTCCGTGTTTAGCACTCATTCCGCTCTTCATTTCTGAAAATCATATCCGAATTCCATGCTGGTTAATTCTGCGTGAAACATAAGATGAAGATGATTCAGGCTCCTTAACGATCGTATATACAGGATGTATCAGTACAGCGGTTACAAACTTTCAGGACAGATAGAGTACACCTAGACGATGGGAAATCACAATGGGAAATAGCAATGCATGGTCGGAAACGCTTTCCTGCCGCGGTAGTGACGACACAAAACACAAGAAAGACAGGACACGAATAAGAGGATAAAACATGTGTATTATTCTTAGTACAGCAAAAAAACTAAGGAAAAAGAACATTAAATAGACAACGATCGTCGTCAAAGTAAGTATTCGAAATTACGTCCCCGGGCCGTGATTCAGGCCTCACATCTCCTGCGCATTGAAGATCGAACGTTAGTGAAAATACCGGGCGTGTCCCGGACTTCCCCAGAAGCTGCCGCGATGCGTGCTACAAGTCCCTCAGCACTGTTAAGAGAGTTTCGTACACCAGTGACTCGACGTACCCCCATAAGAAGTAATCAAGGCAAGTGAGGTCTGGCGATCAATCTGGCCAAAGCACTGGACTACCCAACCCGATCCAGGAAAGCGTTTCCGATCATGCATTGCTATGTGATTTCCCATCGTCTATGTGTACTCTATCTGTCATGAAAGTTTGTAACCACTGTACTGATACACCCTGTATAATTTTCTTTAAATAAACGTTGTACATAAATTTTTTGAGTATTTTTTTAGGCATGGAACGCATTATCGTATTTTACATTGATTTCGATGGGAAAAATTGTTTCGCATAACGACAAAGCTTTTGGAACGAATTATGCTCGTTATGCGAGGTTTCACTGTATTTCAAATTAATAGAAGTAATAAGCCCCTGCCAAGTGGTGGTGGGAAGGGGTTAAAAGCATTAAGCTTGCCCACATTTAATTGTATTTTAAGTTTTGATTCTGAAAACTCATCATATTTCGTCTCTTAACAAGCAACGCCACTTGTCTCAATTTTTTGAAACTTCTAGAGGAAAAGGGTACTCAATTTTTCGCAATCTGTAATGAATATTTCTGATTTTCTTTTTTACTTTCTCGTATACGAAGGGAAAGTGTTTTAATCGTCAAAAAATTCGAACTCGAAATTTTGACGAATCTCCACGTTTTAGACCTCCCTGAGTCCGAAAAACACAATTTTGGAATTATGTCTCCCTGTGAACACGATAACTCGAAAACTATTAGAGCTACGGGGATAAAATTTGGTATGTGATCTTTACACATAATTTGTAGGTTTCTGTCGAATTTTGGACAAAATCCGTCTGTCGGAAGTATGCCTGTCTGTCTGTCCGCGGTCATGCGAACACTATAACTCAAAAACTTGAATAGATAGATGGATAAAATTTGGTACACAGTTTTATCATAATGAATGTAGATCCGTATAAAATTTTAGGCCAAATCCAACAAAGGGTTGACTGTCTGTAGGTCTATACAATCGCATACTTGTTTTACTTGCGTACTGGAAGTAATCTCTGCGCATGCGCAAGCTATTCAGAGAAAGCGAACGAGGTCATTTTCTTCTGTTTTCGCTCGCGCACGCCTCGCATTAGCGGAGCTTGCTAGATGTGATAGAAAATAAATATTGTTAAGTTTTAATATATACGCATCTCTTTGAATATGATTCTTCACCTAAATATTTTACAATAACTATAATCTACAATGAAAAACTTTCCGTTAGTCATTGCATTCTGTGTTACAGTAGGTTCGAATTTTTTATCCACGCAGGGGGAGGTGAAATGACAAATTTTTGAGAAGTATACGAGAAAGTTTAAGGGAGGCCACTCCCGCTGGTTTCACATCTAGGAGGAACAAGTGATATCTTGTTCATATCAGGTGTTAAAACAATTCAGAACTATTCGTTATTGATTGCGAAAAATTCAGCTTTTTCTGCCTCTTTGAAATTTCAAAAAGTTGAGATAGGTGGGTAGTGGATTCGTAACGCACGGTACGGCGTTTCGGGCACTGCTTTTTTTAAAGCGAAATAAATATGAAAAATCGTGAAAATGTCCTTAAAACAGTGTAATTTTTGTCAACCAGATTAGAGCGTTCCGGCACTGATTATTTTGCGACTACACCACTGGTTACACCCAAAGAAAAAGCAACATAACTACTGAATTAAAACAGAATATGATACATTAGCATAAGTAATAAGTTCGTGATTTTGGAATATATATTTTTATCTATCTTATATCATGTTTTCAGATTTCTCCAAGAGATAGTGTTAACGCTCAGACGACTAGCTTTCTGCCTCGAAATTTGCTACGTAAATCGTGTCGGACTGGTTTTTCTGGGAATCCAATCATTGAAAATAAAGAGAAGAGGGGGGGGGGATAATTTTAGCAGAATTACTTTTCTCTCCCCTCTCCCTGTCCCCCTGTCTATTTCAAGACGGCCTGAGTTGAGTGACACCGCAAAGGAAGTGGCTGAATTATCCCTCATCTAAAATTGAGATGTATTTTGCGGACGATTGTTCTCTTGATGCATCTCAAAGAGAGCAGTCTGGGAGTTTTAATCAAATATTAAAGTCATTTCGTTCAAAATGTGATGGATTTGCTGGGAAATGACAGGCATGGATTTCGGAAGAATTTTAACGGCGTATTGAGATGGTCGCTTTTGCCAATATACGTGATGCAAACAGGGCCGGGTTATCAAATAGGCAAAGTAGGCAACTAAAAAAATCTGGGTGGCCCCTAGGCAACTACCTAGGGGGCACCCAGATTTTTTTAGTGGTATTTGCAGAATGCAGAATAATTTAATTTTGTGCTTTTATTTTATTTACAAAGGCTGTGTACTGGACTTTCATTCAAGCTGAAATCAAAAACTGTTCTAAGTTTAGAATATTATTCTTAGGGTTTTTCCCCCTTCATATTTTTAAATTCCTTTGTTGATCAATATATTCTCCTTTTTATCACATTTGACTGATTGACTCACAAGTCAAAAATAGCCCTGGCCAACTTTTCCTATTATCACAAAGTTAATAAAGAATAAACTGCAACAGCAGTAGCGTAAGAAGTGTTGAGATACTGAGATTTGCCGCTTTTTTATTCGGGGAGAAAAGTTTTGTACTTGTTTTAACCTTTCTATTGACTTTTAATTACTTTCAAATTTTAATATCGAAATTTTTTAAACCCTAGACGCCAAAACCAACTCTCCTGAAGGGGACTCGCAATTAAATGTTTTGTGATTTCAGTTTTTCATAATATTTGTAACTTAAAAACTGCTATTAGTTATTGTACGGTATATTGTTTAAAATAAATGTTCTTTTTAAAATTTTCTCGCATTTTCATTCAAACCATATTGTTATAAGGTGATAAACCAGCTGGAGTGTTCTCCCCTAAACTTTCTCGTGTACTTCCCCCAAAAGTTGCCGTTTCTCCTTCCTCCGCGTGGCTAAAAAAATTCGAACCTACTGTTATCCAGAATCCAATGTCTATCAGAAGGTTTTTCATTATAGTGATTGAAAAATATCTAGATAAAGAATTCAAAGAATGCGTACCGATTAAAACGCAGCTATCGCACACTGCTAGGTTTCACTCTTGCTGTCTCAAGGACAAACTGACGTAATCGCTCCTTTCGCGAGCACAGACGATTGCTTCCGTACGCATGCGCGTGGAGATAGAGGATTGATTTCAATGGTAAATTATACAAACCGAGAGGATTGATTTCAATGGTAAATTATACAGACCGACAGACAGTCAACCCTTTGACAGATTTGGCCCAAAATTTTATACGGACCTACATTCATGACGAGAAAACTGTGTACCAAATTTTATGCATCTAGCTATTCAAGTTTTTGAGTTATAGTGTTCACATGACTTCTGACATACAGATAGATAGACTTCCCGTTGACGGATTTTGTCCAAAATTTGATAGAAACCTACAAATTATGTTTAAAGACCACATACCAAATTTCATCCCCGTAGCTCTTATAATTTTCGAGTTACCGTGTTCACAGACACACAGACATAATTCCAAAATAGTGTTTTTCGGACTCAGGGAGGTCTAAAACGTGGAGATTCTTTAAAATCTCGAGTTCGAATTTTTTGACGATTACAATACTTTCTCTTTGTATACTTCGTATACGAGAAAGTAAAAAGCTATATTTGAAAGTTTCAATTCAACACAAGAAAGGATTCAAAGAAGATTTACGTTTTTTGGGGAAAGTTCGTGACAATATTTTTAGAGAAAAAAAACAGAAGGTCGGTATATGAAAAAATATGGACCCCGAGCAACGCCAGGTTTTCAGCTAGTTATCAATAACAAAATATCTAGTTTTGGAATTTAGGGAAAGGACAGGGGACTCCAGAAACTTACATTACCTTATCCCCCCCGTATAGGGGTTAATTCGGCCCTGGATACAGGTACAGTTCGTTTCAAAACCCCGAGACTAGCACTTTTGGACGATTTTACTAAGGACGGGGTGACAGGCAGTGAGTGAGACGAGCTCTTATCCGGAGTTCTTTGTTAGATCACGCTCAGTAAAATGCAAACATCACCCTTCCATTCTTCACTTTCCCCCTATTTTGATGAAAATAACTCCGCCCGGCAACGCGCAAACGCACGGAGGGTTTCCGAATCCGTTGTTAAACAATATTTTCATTGGGCTAAGACCGTAGTCTGATTAGGTGTATTTTGAATTAGTCTTCTTTTACTAAGTCTTTAGAGCAATCAATAAATGAAAATAGAAGGCTTCTGTATAGCACGGAGGAAAATGTAAACATCTCCCTCTCCATTTTTAATTTCACCCCTATTTCGGTGAAATCAAGTCCGCCTGGCGCATGCGCAAAAGCACGAAGGGTTTCCATATCTGAAAATGATCAGTAGTTTTAACCTTTTCTAAGGTGGTGGAAAGAATGTTTACCACCAAATTCATCAATTTTTTAAAGCTATTTTAGTTGTGGTTCTTAATACTTTATATCTAACAGTTCTTCGTAATTGACACATTGTTGATAATTGCCCACAGAAAATTTTAACAATTTATCTTACGATGGTGTGGGAAGATAATCATAGAAAATTTAATGCCAAAAAAAAAGAAGATAATGAAACTCCTCCCTTCTGGAAATATCCGATTTCGCGCTAATAGAGAATTTACAAACTGATATTAACATTTGCTTGTCAATTAACGGCGTGGTTAAAAACGTGATTGAACTTTCTTATCTAATCTGAACTCTGAGTTGTTATAATATTTTAATCTAGATATATTGCGAATGTTTCGCAATCTATTGTTTACCTTTAGATGAGGTGTTTGATAAATCAAGTGAATAATTTGGGTTTTTTTGTGTGAGTTTCTCGGATAATAATTATAGAAACGAAATTTTAGAAACATTGTATTACTCGTTAGAGCAATGATAACTTCGAAATTACTCAGTTGTTCATGACAAGAACTAACCATTAAGTACTTAGTTTGAATTAAAGTTTACATTTTTAAAAATTATATTTTTTGAAGCTGTTCAAATGTAATAAAAAAAAAGTTAACTGCGTATTAAAGGGTGGCTTGGTTGTAAGGCCTTGGCTTCCAAACCTCAGAGCTTCAGACTCGAAACCTGTTTCCGTCAAAGATCAATCGCGTAGTATGCCTGGAGCACGTTATATCTGACGTTGAGGACCAAAAATTGGCTACTAGTGTCGCGCGTAAACATAGATAGGATGGTTAGACTAAGGTGTAAGCCCTTGTCATCTGACCACGGCTGAGAAATACGAGGTCTATCTCAAAGTAGATTCCGTGTTACTTCAAAGCAGGGCGTTAATATAGCGATTTAAGCTAACCTCCATTATAAATGTATCATGGGCAGGAGTGGCGCTAGTGTTGCCAGACGGGGGGGCGGACGATCTGCCCGACAGGGGGGCCACGACTTGCTGTACGGGGGGGGGGAAGTGTAATGAAATTCGTCTAAAATTTTTGTTGGATCTTTATATATATATATACTAGTTGAATACTCAGTTAAGTGAACGGGATACAGAAATTTTCCCTGACGGGGGCGCACAGCATCCCCGACAGGGAGGCCCTGCCCCCCCAGTTCCCCCCCACTGCCGTCACCCCTGATATTGGGCATGGGAAAATCTTTCGTACTGGAATACGTATACGGCAGTCTTTCTTCTGCTAAAAGCGTATATTGTTCTGATTAAAAGAAATAAAATAACCTAACAGTTTATGCTTTTGTTGAGTCAATAAAGTCGTCGATATTATAGAAATAAATGTGTATTAAAAACCCAACATATAGAATGAAAAACACTGGTACCGCTAGATGGGTATCTTCATTCAACTATATCACCGCTGGGGCGGGTGATTACATTTTGACCATATCGCAAGGGTAAATGGTTAGTAAAATGAATCCATTGTATGAGATGACCAAACCGCAAGGGCGGATGGTTAGTTCCACAGGTTGACCACCGCTAGGGCGAGTGGTATTTTATGAAAAAGGGACCACTGCTTGGACGAGTGGCTGCAGCATAATTGGATTGTTGAAATCCTTGATGAAGGTGAGAGAAGTCTGTTCCCACTCAGGTTTTTTTTCTGGTAATGAATATATATTTTTTTGTTTTAGTTATAGGTGGCGCTTCAAGTGCGCGTTACCTAACAGTTATTTTCCTTATTTAAACTAAAGAATTTCAAAAAATTCAACGCGTCCTCCCGCTAGCGCGGTGTGGAAGTTTGGACAGTAAGGTGCTGACTCAGGTGTTATCCACACCTGACCACGGCTCTAAATTAAATTACGAGGTTCGTTCCAAAATAGCTGTCCTGTTGCTTCACAATGAGTTAATCTAACTTAACTAAACTAATCATTGTTACTAATTTACTAGCAATTCTTTAAAAATATTAGGCCCTCGGTGGCCTAGTGGTAAGATGGCGGTCTCGGAGCCGAAGGGTTCCGAGTTCAAAACCAGATTCCACCGAAGATCCGTCGTGTATTGAGCCCGCTGCACGCTAAAGCCCCGGACCCACGCTCAGATAACTCACAGATTTCGCCTGCGGTTCCCGCCGTCAGAACAGGTAGGTTAGATATCGTTCGGAGGCTTGTAAGCGCATCTGTGGTTTCCTGACTTGTGGCGATAAATAGCTCAAACATCAAAGACGCGAAGGGAAACTCTCGAAAACTGCTGCTGACCTGTAGAGTGTTGAGAGGTTTGACGAAAAGCAGTTCACTGGCCAGACGGCGCGGAGTAAATTTGCCAAGTTATTCGTCGTGGGAATGGCGTACCTGGTCCAATTCAGACTAGCCACAAATCCCTTACGACGCGAGTAACTCGGGGATTATCTGATCGTGGGTCCGAGTCTTAAGTGATATGTAGGGAGACAAACGCCCTCCCGCTGACGAGGTGCAACACAACCCACGCCGACGCTACTGGGTTTAAGATATTAAAGAGTCGGAGGGGAAGAGAGCCGGAAGATTGGAGAGGGGGTTGCCAGTTCAGTCATCTGACCCTGGTTCAAAATTACAAAGTCAGTCTCTAAATAGCCTTCGTGTTGCTTCCAAACGGGGCGTTAATGTAACTAAACTTATCCTCGAAAATATTTTTGTTGTGATAGTTTAAAAGCGACAAAATTCCTCCTAGAGAAAATTTTTGATTCATTTTCTGTTGGTTGTCCCCTCCCTTTTAACAGGCTCTTCAAAAAATGTTTTCATCAAACTAAATAAGTAAGAATTTATGATGCAAGATCAAATATAAGAGTACTTGAGAGATGACTTCATGTTAGTCATGTGAATCTTGTTTGAGAATTCACGTTTTCAACAACGTTACCTTGTTATACGCTTATAATAACAGATAAAAAATGTGCCAACTAAGAGAAAATAAGCGGAAACCAGGAAATTTGCAAGTCATTTATTGATTTAAGCTGTTTGATCTTAAGGAATAAAAAGACAAATTTTTCATTTTCAGAATGTGACATTAGTAAGGAAAAAATTTTAAAATTTATGTCCTTTTTCCGGATAGTTCTATTGAGAAGTTCAGGACTATGACACATTCCTTAAATTTTTTAAAAAACAATAAAAACAAAAGATTCTCGATGATGGCTGCCTATTCATTCTGACTCAGAACGGAAAGATAAAAAGCGTTGATGCTTTAAGCAAATATACAGTTTTCAGCATTTGACTAATAAAAAAACCTGTGTAAACTTTAAATTCACTATGAAGCTAATGTTGGAAACCGGATTCGGTATTTATTTTTACAAATCTTTTAAATTCATTCTTTCCATTCAAATTCCAATGGATTATATTTGTTTATCATTATTTCTGTCTACTTCAATAAACTGAATTTTCTTATTGTAATTCAGTCATCGACACTCTGGCCCTTGAAAGTTGATTTAAACTTTAGAATTGAACTCATAACATCACTAATGCATGAAAACAATAAAACATGGAAATGCCCCTCAACTTTTCCACAAAAGAACGCTAATTATGGTAAAAAAAGAAAAGGAGAGAAAAAAAAAAAGCAGTTCGAATCTCTAGACCAGGGTTTCCCAAACTTTTTCCTTGTCGTACCCCTTGATTATTCTTTTTGTTTTCGCGTACCCCCAACTGTCATATCCAACCCCCCCCCCCACACACACAACCATCCGCCGATGCACAAAGAGGTTTTTATCAATAATTTTAAGGTTAGCTTCAAAGTGAAATAACTAGAATTAATAACATTTACAGAACTTATTCATTCTTGATTTTACATTTTATTCCATTTTTTTACAATAGCATATATTCAATGCCGAAGCGAACGGAATCAGTATTTTAATTATTTCGTGTTAACTTATAAGGATTGCTAAAAATTAATTGTCGCGTTGTAATAATGAACTATTCACTTGGAGAAACAATATTCTCTAACTTCTTTAATCCTTTATGTTTTCTTGTTTCCCCCATTAACAACTTTAATTTCGCGTACCCCCAAATGGTCCTTCGCGTACCCCCAGGGGTGCGCGTACCACACATTGGGAACCTCTGCTCTAGTCCGAAACATCGTAGAATTATAACGCTTTAAGCTTGATTCGTCTGTCTTGATTGTATCAGCTGTTACATTCTATGCGCAACGATTTTTACAGCACAAAATTTACAGAAAAAATTCATGATTCCAATGGCTTGAAATATGTTTGCAATAAACTGAAAAATCAAACAATTTTTTTCGCTTAGTCGCACGAGAGTTATTAAAATATTCACACTGATTATTTACAATCATGCTATTTACTCGCACGTGGTGATATAAGGAAAAAGCATTGCTACAAAATCGTGCTTAAAATTATTTTGAAAACTTTATAAAAATTAAAGAAATAGTTCAAAGAAATAAATTGGTTTCACTGAAAAGCTAAATTTTTTGAATTTTAAAGTGGTGTAAAAATGGATTTTGTGCTATAATACGCTCCGAAGTTATTGAGGAAAAACGTTAAAATCTCGATTAATTTTTATTTAATTAAAACTATTGAAAAACTATTTTTTATAAGTACCTATTAAAGAAGTATCTACGTGCCTAATTTGGCAGTCCGACGGTTTGCGCAGTAGTGCGTTTCGAAGGAACTTCGCATCATGCATGTCTCAATTTAAAGTTACTGTACCAACCCATAAACATTATCATATTAAAAAATGATTCTGACTGTGCACTTTGCAGCCAAACATTCTTTACTGCTACAATAAAAATATTCTATAAAAATTCCGAAGCTAATATTTTTTATTGTGTATGACAGAATATTTTTATTGCTTACTAGTCGCCTTCTGCGACCAGCTTGTCCGCCGGGAATATATTTCAATTGAATCTTGCATCACTTTATATTCATAGTTTCCTTAACAATGTAAGAAGATCGTAGTAGATATTTAGCCCATGTTCTTTCAGTGGCCTTGCACCTGTTCTGTTCATTTTCTACGTAAATGCCCCGTAATACGTAAATATTTCAATTGAATCTTGCATCATTTTATATTCATGGTTCCCTTAACAATGTAAGA
>BGPR01003330.1:95912-113515 GCA_013235015.1 Araneus ventricosus | reverse complement strand
TGCGAAACAAACTGGACGAAACAATGAGGGGGTTCTGTTTCACCCTGTAGTTCTGTTTTGCCCCGGGTTTCCTAATGAATCTTTTCGTTGAATGTACAGTAAAACCTCTTTATTCTGTCGTTCAACAGATGGCCGCAAGACGAAGTACTATCGAATCTTCGTTCAAAATGCTACAAATTGCTAACTATAGTCGTATAATATAATGGAAAAGGTTTAATTTTTATTAAGATTTCGTAATTGCTTAGGTATATCGCTGATTTCAAACAACATTAATAAATTTAAAATATTTTAAAATTTCAGAAATCCTAGTTTTTCAAATAATAGATTCACTACACTTTTATATCTATATTTGAGCAATAAATAATTACAGCACATTTATAACTATGACCCTACTTGATTCACCCTATATATATACATATTTTGTTTCTTGAATTTTTACCACAAAACATATAACAAAATATAAATCTCATTATTGGATATATTGCGATAATTTGGATAATTTTATTACATTAGCTAGAAATTAAAATGATTGTTTTTATTGCAATAGACGTTGCAATAAAAACAATCATGACGTTGTTTCTTCCTTTTTGGAAAATTTGTAAGGAAATGTTAAAATTTTAATTTTGTGCCGAAAAAAATTCTGTTAGCTTCGATTGCCGTGACATTTGATTTTAAATTTTAAGTAAATCATCATGAATTGAATTCTTATTCTTGGAAAAAATTTCCTTTTTTATATATACATGACGCAATATCGAATAAACCAAATTGGAATGAATAGAACTCAGGCAAATCGACGTACTGACGAGAACTGTCTGGCCTCTCTACTGGCACCCGCCTCTCTAAGATACCGAGCTGCACCAGAGGAAGGGCATTTGGCCAGGATTTGGCATGTACATGCTCATTTATACGGCAGTTTTTCGGTGGAATCTGGTTTCGAACTTGGAGCTCTCCGGCCAGATATCGCGGTCTTACACCAGGCCGCCCCGGCCCAAATTTCTATGTACGAGATAAGGACACCTTCAAAAGTATTTTCGCTATTCTAAACCTTATTCTGGATTGATTTTCATGGTCGCTGTAAGCCAAATAAAGCTAAGAATAAGAAATTTTCTTAACTAATGTCCATGTTCAAAAAATTCTGAGATTATTTCAGCGTCAGTGTTCTCCTATCGATCTTCTCGTATACTTCTCCGATATGGAGCGTTTTGTAATTAACTTCGTCGTATAATGAAGAGAATCAAGTATGCATTTTGGACCGCTTTTCTGTGATCTACTAAATCCAAAATTTGATACTGATTTATAATTTTGGTGTTAAGACCACATTTCAAATTTCATTTAGCTAGCTCGTTGAATATTTTAGTTAACTTAATTTTTATAGTGTTTTATTATAGTATTAAAAGCTTAATACAGAAGTCATATTTTCACTTTAAATGCGGAACTGTCTTTAGGATAATGCTCAAGTCCTAACAATAATTATAACTATTGAATTGGTATGTTATGAGTTATTTATTTTCTAGTTTCTAATCTTGAAAGATTTTGGGGATTTATTCCCATATTTTTTCGTTTTTCCAACAATTGGCTTTCGCAGAGAGTTGGCGCCACAAATCTAGATTAATGCGACATGTCAGTTCCCAAGGCTGATAAGCATTTGATTGTTGAAATTCCATTTACAGGTTGTCCTTTTTCACAGTGTAATAGTCGTTAATCAAACTATCTTTTGTATTTCATTTGTATGATTATTGATAAGCTAATTTGATATTAATTTTAATTTTTAGATTATTATTTGTATATATTTAAAATATAGCACAAGTTTTGGTTAATTGAAATATTTAACTATATATATAGTCGTTATTAATATCCAATATAGCAATATAAAATCCAAGCACAAAAATTGCAATATCCCTAAACCTTAAAATGAAATAAAGCTACCATATCTATAGTTAAAATTAAAAACCAAAGATACTCTCACCTATTGAAATATCACAAAAAATTAAAATCAATAATACTAATAGATAATGAGTCAATAAATATTGCAAAAGCCCTAAGAAGTAAATAGAAATTGCGCTACCCTATCAATAATCAGACTTAAAAATTAAATACTACACTTAAAATAACATGAAAAAGATACGAAAACGACAATCCAAAATGGAAATCCACCAATTATAATGGCCTAGAGGATTAAGAACCTCCATATCGTGTTACCCTTAGGGTTACGGTACCTGCCCTCGACGAAGCCTAATTGTTGGATAAAAAAAAGGGAATATGTCCCAAAATATTTCAAGATGAGAATAAAAGGAAAAATTAGTTTAATATAAGAAACTTAACTTCATAATCAAACCATAATACCAAAGTCATATTATCATTCTATTTGAAAATTTATGTAGGGACAGACAAGTAGGCAGGCAATCTACCGGTTGATTTATTTAGTCCAAGAGTTATAGTTTCGATGCAAATTCATCCATGCACCTGGTTGCTTTCCTTGTGTCATGGTGTTCACATATGCACGAAGACAGGTCGTCAAATTGCCAAACCATTGACCGAATTGGTCCAAAATTTATACAAATTACAATTCTGATAGTTAAACCATAGGCCAAATTTCGTTGCGTTTTTGAGCTATAGTGTTCACATTCACAGGGATGGACAGACAGTCAGATTTCATGGAACGAATTTCGTCCAAAATTTGGCAAAAATCTACAATTTTGGTTAAAGACCACTTATCAAATTTTATTCGTCTAACTCAGGGATTCCCAACCTTTGTTCCCTCGCGTACCCCTTGATTAATCTTTATATTCTCGCGTACCCCCTACTGTCATATCCTCCCCCACCATCACAAACTATCCGTCTATGCAAAGAAGTTTTTATCTATATTATTATAGGGCTTATGTTAGCCTTATGTGTCAAATGACTCGAATTCATAACATTTTCTGTATTTATTTTTCATGTTATATTGAATTGCATTTTTATACGTACAATGATATCAGTTCATCTTTAAAACAAACGAAATCAGTACTGTAATAATGAATTAAATTACTCTTCGTAATAATCAACTTTTTAAGTGGTATAGTTATTAAATAGCAAGTATTAACTTGGTGAAACAAAATTCTGTAACTTTTTTAATTCATGTTTTCTTGTTTCCGCCATTACCAACTTTGAGTTAGCGTACCCCCAGGGCTACGCGTAGCACAGGTTGGGAACCTCTGGTCTAACTTGTTCCTTTTCTTCTTCGCGTTCACAGACAGACAGACGTAACTCCAAAAATGCTTCTCTCGGATTCAGAGAGATATAAAACGTGGAAATTTATCAAAATCTCGAAATCGAATACTTTTGAAGATTTCAATACTTTCACTTTGTATACTTCATATGAGAGAGAGTTAAAATATCATCATCATTTAATATAGTTATTCTTGTTCAGCAACATAGTTATGCTTCAGTAAAGTGGAACTGGTTAGTCATAAATTCTCCTTACGTCAATTACAATTTCGCTGAAAAATGTTATTTTAAAACAAAGAGAAACATTATTTAAAGCTGATATATAAACTCCCGGATTATTTTGTTAAATTCTCCACTGCCTTATAAATCATACGTCCTATAAATCATCATTAAGATGTTTTGAAGCGATTTTCCCCGAATATACTTATTGTTGAAAAATTCTAAATTGAAGTTTGATTATTTTTTCCCAAGTCAAAGTTTAAGGACAAATGTTTTCTTCATTTTTTCCTCTAGATATTAAAATGCTTTGTACAATCATGTGTGAAGATGTTTTTAAAACTGTGTAGGCACTGAGAAATAAGAACAGCAGTTCTATTAAAGATGGCGCCGGAATTAAGGTTCAGCCAAGGCCATGTTGAAATGAATTCCAAGATGGCCTTGATTATGTTATTTATTTCTGGTAACAAGGCAGTTATAGCCATCGCTACATTTGAAGATAAAATATAATCAAAATGCAAAATAAAACAAGTTATTTTTTATTCCGTCATCTGTACCAAAACGTCTAAAGCTACGGCTAGTCGCACCATTTTTCGTTGATTAAAACATTCATGGGGTATCGAAACGTAATACTGATCTTAGAAACATAATTCTGCAAAGTTTCGGACAAAATTTTCTCGGAATTATTTATACCTGTTACCCTAATTGTTTACCGAATTTTTAAATTTTTAACTAATGAAAAACCTAATGTTTTCTGTACGTTATGAACGAGCTCTTAATTATTTCTTTTTACCATTGGGATAGTTTATAATTAACTTTTATCATAATTGCGAGTCATTTTTTTATATTGTAAAATCTCAGGAATCCGAACTCCAGGAATCCGAAACTTCGGATAATCCGAACATCTTTTTTTAATTTCTGAAATTTTTTTATTAAAAAAAAGTAACATTAGGAATCAGAAACAAAGCTAATATTTGTTCCTAACTTAAAAGAAACATCAGTATTGGTATTTAAGAATGAATATAGTACCTTAATTAGTAGAAACAAAATCGGTTATCTTCTTCTGACGTATGGAACTAAACCTGTTTGACAATGCGAATCGCGACTATCTCTTTTCACAGAGTACTCAAAGTCAATATCCTACTGTGTTTGGTATATCAAGAGTATTTTACCGAATTCCCCGGATAACACGAATTTCCCAGAATTCGAACAGAGGCCCAATAAGTTCGGATTCCCGAGGTTCTACTGTACTTAGTTTAGTTTAGTTGTACTAACGTCTAGTTTCGCGGCTACGCGAGGGCTATTTCAAGTTGTTTCTAATTATCTTATTTTTTTACTTATTAGTGAATATTTCACCTAAAAAGAGAAGATAAACTAAATTTAAACCTTAAGCACGTTAGCTTTTGAAGAACTATCCTTCCAGTTCTTACTATTTATAGTTTAGTGTAGTTATATTAAGGTTTTGTTTTGAAGCCACATGAGAGCTATTTTGGGACGGACCTCGTAATTTTGAACCATGGTATACCAGATGATTAACAAGACACCCCAGCTGCAATTCCTCTACACATTTCCACACCGTACTAACGGGAGAATGATTGGTCCCGACGGATTTGACACGAACTAGGCCCGCGTACACTGCGGATTTTCAATGGAATAGGGTCTTGAACTTGCAACCGCCCGGTCCCAAAATTGAGATTGCCACCAGGCCCACATGCACGGCGGATCTTTGTCAGAATCGGATTTCGAAAGTGGAACCCACGACCCTAAAACCGAGACCATACCAGACTGCTCCTAACGATAAAACAACGCTAAATATAACGAATTTTTATGGTGATGCGTAGTAAGTACGCATGAAATTTTTACTAGATTCAGAAAAAAGAAAATTGCATTGAATAATGTACTCTCTTCCCTCCACGAGAACTGTCGTCGCCAAGTTGTCTAGTTTACGGCGGTCGCTGTAGAAACAGGCTGTAATAGGAAGAATCCATTTCTTGTAGGTAGAAGTTCATTCAAATGTGTTTCGCCGCAAACTGGCGCCAAAAATTTAAAAAAAACTCCGGCTTCCATTGAATTCCTCGTATACGAAATGGATCTTCCCTAGCATAATCAGTTGCTATAGCGACCGCCGTAAACTAGACAATTTGGCAGCGACAGTTCTCGTGGTGGACAGACAGTATATCAGTTGTGTTTTCATTATATTTACAGGAACTAAACACAGATTAAAGAAATATATTTAACGGGAGTTATCAGATGTCCCGGATTAGCTGCGACAATTCCGATTTGAGGGACATTCCGGCTGTGACAATTTTATGGATTTTTTTCCGATTTTTATAAAATACTCCAGATGGACTCAGTTTTTCTTTTTAAGTAAATAGCTCATACTGAAATATTTAATAAATTCAATTGTTAAAACTTTATTTCTGCAGTATTCTCTTTCCAAATTTTTATCATTCTAAGAATGCTTTCACACTTTTTTAGTGAATAAAGGCAGTACAGTGCCCTATTATTCCCTTGAATATTTGAGGAGAGAGGTCTTCGTTTCAATTCGATCGTTCAGCATTTCTTCTGTGAGTCAACTTGTTTGTTACGTAGTCACGGCCAAATGCGTTGTCCGATTTTCTTCGAATTTGGCGTGAATGTTCCTTGAAGCCATTAAAAACGCCGCATATATGTAAGGATTTTATTTTTTGATTTCGTGTCAAAATGGTGGCCATTTTATTGTTTTCAATGTTTTGGCGACTTACTGGCGAGTTTGGCACCACTAAAACATTTGAGCCATTTTGGTAATGGCGAGACACTTAATTGTAATTTTGTAAATACCGATAAACGCAGGTATTTAATTGCAATTTTGCTAAGGAAGCTTGCATAAAAGCAAAGGATTGTGCAAATAATTCGCATTCGAAAAAAAAACTGTTAAAATCTTTAAAGACTGCGATGAAGAGTAGATCTTTGTTTTTTGGAGTAGGGACGCGAAGTCTCCTATTCACAGAACTACTAGTTTCTTTATATATAAGTTCTTGGTATTATCATTTTTATAGTAAAGGGACCAGAAGTCCCAGCTTTTGGATTGTTAATTTCGACATCATCTCCTACCTTCACTATCTAGAAAATTTAAGTTCAAGAAATCTGGTTGCTTTAATTTAACATATACTTTAAAATACATTTGAAATTAATGCAGACCATTTCCTTTCAATCGGTTTGTTATATTTTAATCCTGGGACAAATTAATACCTTTTTGAAGGGGGAAATGGTATAGAACCATCGAGGTAGATTGCGAAGCGTTCAGTACTTTCTTATCATTTTGAGGTAGCATTTATTTTTTCTTTGTGAAACTAGAATTGCGTCGTTATAAACTCGGCTTATGCCAACTCATGAATTTGATACATTTCAATGAAATCAACAAAAAGAAAAGAAAGAAACTCTAAGGGAACAAAAGAAACCGCAAACGATTTTACAGAATGCGAACATCTGCAGACAGCGTGGCTCCAAACGAAATTTCCTCCCCCACGTGCAAGCGACGGAGTAAATATAGAGGAAAGAAGAAGCTAATTGATGATAATATTATTGCACGACTGGTGGCAACACCGTTTTTCAGAAAAACAAAACAATGCAAGA
This sequence comes from Araneus ventricosus, assembly GCA_013235015.1. Lineage (NCBI taxonomy): Eukaryota > Metazoa > Arthropoda > Arachnida > Araneae > Araneidae > Araneus > Araneus ventricosus. The sequence continues at coordinate 106,477 of BGPR01003330.1, read as the reverse complement.
AATGAAAGCATCTCCGAGAAATATTTAAAGCAGAAAATTGCATTTTTTAAGCTTTGTCGTTTGGTGCAGACTTTTTTCCCCGCAGATATTGCAAATTTATGACTAATGTAATGTGTTTATGCTTGAACTGCTTTACGGATGCGTTGCAATACAGAGAACTCTGCAACCTGCTTTCAGTCACGCAAATAATTTACTAGTTGATTTATTGGAAGAGTGGTAACATTCTTTCTATAACAGTTCAGAAGACACTTCTTCAGAAAATATTTTGATCGAAATTTAAATATACAAGATATGACACTTAGTAACATATGTAATGAGAGGTTTTATGACGGCGATTTTTCAGCCCGAAGGATAATGATATTTTAAATCAATATTATTAGCGTTTTTATGTTTGTGTTTGGTTTCCCTTTTTCTTTTAAAATAATGCTTTTTAGATGGTACTGATCTCCTTTGTCTTTTGTTGGGAAATTTCGGTCTAAGAGAAGCTATATTTGGCGTTATGCAAGCTTCTTACAGAAAAATTTCCCAAATATTTTGAATCCATTTCGAATAAAGTCCTTAGCCCTTGATAAAATGGACTAGAATGGATTCCTTGATTGTTTCATTCGATTCTCTCAGAGTTTATCCTAGTTTTTTGCTTTCTTTGAATGACTTTGATTTCCATTGTTTTTGTATGCAGCTGCAATTGCGCGCTATATAAACATTGTATAAATTTTATTGTCTAAATTTTTTTGCCTAAATTTTATTGTTTAAATTTTGTTATTTTGTTGTTTCTGTTTAAAGTTTAAGTTAAATTTATTTTTAAATTTATTCTTCTTTTTCTAGTTGATTGTTTTGAAGCTCTAATGAGTGTGGGGGGTGTTATCGTGTGCTAAAGTGAAGTTATTCAGTGTGAATGGCCGGTGGCAACAAATAAAGAACTAAAGTGTCTCCAAGTACTTGCCGAGCGGATGCTTCGGAAAAATGGAGACTAGCTTTTATTCATAATTTAGTACTTAAATGTATTAAAAATAAGTAGTTAGAGGCGTATCTTAAGGTGGGGTCGTCCCGGGTGGCACTTCGAAAGGGACGGCAAAATCAGGCATGCAGGAAAACAATTTTATAACAAAGAGGATCAGTGGCTTTAGCTCAGTCATTGATAGAGTTGCCATAATTGCCAAGCACTGATTCGGGATGTTTAAGTGTTAAATAAATAACACATGAAAAAAGTGAGTAGGGACGGTTTAGTTTACTTTGATAAAAAAATAATAAAGTTTAAGAATTCTAATAAAATGAACACGTAGAATAATAATAATAAAAGATCTAAGGCAAAATCCTTTTTAGATCGGTCATATTTTAAAGTTGATTTTACTTTCTTAATTATATCATTTTCGTCTTTCACATAATTATAAAATTGGGCTCAAATCATTTTAAAATTATAATGACAAATCAAAATTGCTTCAGTTGTCTCCACTGACAACTTGCTTGTTTCAGAATTTAGGGAGAAAACGGGACAAATAGTAATACTGGACTCAATAGTGAAATACGGTGACAGTTCGGTATATATGGGACATATGGCAACCCTAGTCATTGAGTAAATAAAAAATAATTAATGTAATTAATTCATAATGTTCACCTTTTGTCTGTAAATTGCCGTTATGTGAAAGAAAGACTGGTTGTAGACACGCGATTTCAAAACCTATCAGCAGACATCGAAGGCGTCAAATGATGAATTATATTACTCATTAAAACCTTTCTTGGAATTTAATTTTTTTATTTTGAGGTTTATGTTCCCGATTGAACTTGTAAGGGAAGGGCGGCTTGCTGCAAGTTCGTCCCGGGCGGAAAAAGTTGCATCTACGTCACTGGAAGTAGTAACAGTAAGAGTAGTAGAGCAAGTAGGAAATAGTAAACCAAAAAGGCAACTTGGAATTTCTTCTTTTCGAAGTTTATCTTAACCAAATGTGCTCAATTATATTCATTTCTACTTCTCAAACAGGAAATATAGAATTGGGAAGAAGTATCATTTTCGTACTTGCTGATAGATGTTCTATAGAAAAATTTCACTTCAATGGTCACTACTCAATCACTTATTTCACTTTACGATAAATTTTGGAAGTTAGATGGAACTACAACATGGGAGCCCAATGGCGAATCTAGGATTCCCGTCTGTGGGAGAGGGCTGAGGTCATAAAAACTTTGAATCGTGGTGATGAATGTCAAACTTCAAGGCTAAAGTAAACCAAAACTCTTTAACTTTACAGACTTTACTCACCTGGCAATAAGAATCATAAATAACACTACAATACTTTCGATAATATAATAAAAATTACAATGAAATAACTAGCCAAAAAATGCCTTCGACAGCGTCAATGCTACAAGTACAAGTGGAATGACTACAAAAGTAGCAAAACGTTCGATCCTTTCAAGCCAGAAAGCAATGTTGAAACGTTTTTATTATTTTTTTAAAGAGAGAAATTAAGAAAAAACAGTTAAAATGATGTTAAATTAAATCAAGAATTCAGGCTTGGGTCTGGAGGTCTGTATCCCGATAGCCCCCCTGGATTCGCCACTGTGATAGCCAATTTCATACTTAAGTTAAGTTCCCACCAAAATTTACGTAGGCTTATAACAGTCTGGAAATTGTTTTCCGTTGTCAATTTTTCAGTTTACTTGACTGAAAATACAAGAATTTCAAAAGAATAATTTTGTTCATCTGAATGGCTATTTGTTTAATGTTATTATGATTTGAGAATGAAGTAATACTGTTTGATAGAGCTTCGTAAATTAAAGGTTGAGTTCCCCAATGCGACCATCCAGTAGAACTTTAGGCCTTAGGAAACTTCAACAGCTCGTGCGCATACAAAATTATTCAGCATAGTCTAAATGCTGTTGGGATAAAAGAATGACTAAATGCTATTGAAGTAGCATTAAAATTCGCCAAGCAGTAAGAGATTGTAGTATTGACGTCATCCTTTCATGAGATGGCGGCGCGATATATTCTTGTATTACCGTTGGTTGTCAAAGAAACGCGATCAGTAATACATCTAATAAAACAGAGTAACCCAATTAGTTTACTTAATTTGTATTTAGATGCATTCATGACAATGACAAGATAATTGACGACGACTAATAATAGTTAAAACAGACATCTTTATTAGATGATTAAAATATAAGCATAGGCACATATAAATACAACCGATTTAATCCTCGATTAAACATACTCACAAAATAGCCGGGGTCAGCAGAAGGGCGATGTGATGGTAGTTCGTCATTTCTAATAGAACTACACATTACTGTAACCAACGTTATTTATATCTGTAAAAGATCTGACGTTTATAGAATCTATTTGGGTTTATGCTAAACTGGTTTGCTTTACTGATTGATTTAGATTTCGTCCAACAATAACCATGATTCGAATAAAAAGTTGGTGAAAAAGAACATTTTGGCAATCAGTATTTGTAAGAAAGCTAACATATATCAACTAGAAAACATCGCTTTGCAGGAAAGCAACTCACTATTACATTTCGTCGCTTAACAAACACCACCACCTATCTCAATTTTTTGAAATTTCAAAGAGCAAGATTCAACTGAATTTTTTGCAACCAATAACGAATATTTTTAATTTTTTTAACCTTTTTCATGTTCATAGTGGATGTTAAAAAAATTCATAAATATTCGGTATTGGTTGCGAAAAATTCAATTGAATCTTTCTACTGTTCTGTATTGATCTTAAAAATCGGATAATCTAAATCATAATCGGAATCTCTGGATGGAATAAAAATTAATTTGATGACAGAAGTTTTATTTTCAAATCTATTATTGTAAATTTATGTGAAACTATTGTTTAGCAACGGATTCGGAAACCCTCCGCGCTTTTGCGCATGCGCCGGGCAGAGTTATTTTCATCAAAATAGGGGGAAAGTAAAGAATGGAAGGATGATGTTTACATTTTACTGAGCGTGATCTAACAAAGAAGAATGCGCTCATATGACTCATTGCCTGACACCCCTTTCCGGTGTAAAATCGTCCAAAAGTGGTAGTCTCGGAATCCGTTGCTGAACAGTATTGCAATACATCTCGCAGACCCCTTCCTTTTGCTGAGTCATTTATCGTCTTAGATGAACACCAATATGTGAAGTTAGTGGATGATATTAAGCTAACTTCTTGTAACATTAGATTAAGCTGATGATTAATGCTGATTTATTGAATAGTTAATCGCTTCGTGCTGATGTTTATCAGAGCGCAAAGCCATTGCCGATAACCATTGACAACTGATGCGTACTTGGAGGTATAGATATTTGGGAATGATTCGAAACACGACTTCATGTATTTTACATTGGGACATGACGTTTCAGGAAATAAATTTCATGTATTGCGAATCAAAAATTCAACTTTCCGAATGAGTTCCCGTCACAGCTCGTTCGGATTTACTAGATTTGCGAACGTATGATAGATATTACTGAGGCAAAGAAAGAAAAATAAGAAAAAAGCCACACATAAAAAAAATACAGGAGTCCTCCCCTTGACTTTCTTGTATACTTTCAAATACACTTTTAACGAGTGATCAAAAATGAGTGTGTCTATGTATTATTCAATTAAACATACTCGATTATCAGCCATAAAATATAAAAAATTACTTTCAAGGCAGACGAATTGTAACTTTTGATTTGTGTGATTTGATTTTTTTTTTATTTTTACAATGATTTTGAAGACTACTAACCGTTGAAAAATAGATTTTCACCCCATCTTAAAATTTAAAAGAAATATTTATTCAACGATGCCAATTTATATGCCTTGAAGTTTTTTCTGGTGTCCCCAGTTTGTTAACCCGGATCACCCCCCCTCTGCCTAAGTATAAGTCAATCCGGCTAACCTGATTGACAGCCGCTGCAATAGCTCGAATACTGAAGCCGGAGTCCTAGTAACCATCATCGGCCACGGCCCGACCCCTCGCGGAGGAGGTACGTACTATCATTGGAGGGAGGATCCAAGCCCCCATTACTATACCCTCAGAGAAGCGAGAACCCCCTTACTCATCCGGCGGTTTCTTAGGGGCCGTTCAAATATTATGTAAGCACCCAAGGGGGGGAGGGGGTTTGCGATTTGCTTATTTTTGCTGACAAGGGGGGAGGGGGAGTATGAGTGATGCTTACGTAAGACATTAAAATCACTTTATTTCCGAAAATCTCTTGTAACTTGCACAAATAATTTAATTTAAAAAAATTAAATTTGAAAAAAAAAAGTTAAATTTGGCAAAAGAAAATTAAACTTGATTTTTGTAAGCTTAAACTTGAAATTGTAAGGAAATTAAACTTACATTTTTTTTCCATTTTAAGCCGAGTTAGAGTTTTTTATTTGAATTAAGTCCTAAAATTTTTAAAATTAGATTATTACTGTTATACGTTTTATAAAAAAAAAGAACGTGTGTGTGGGGGGGTTGCAGTATGCTTAAGTAATTATAAGAGGGGGGTTTGCGATTTGCTTATTTTTGCTGACAAGAGGGGAGGGGGGGTCAAAAAATACCAAAAAACATCCTTACGTAATATTTGAACGGCCCCTTATCCGTGTGCTCGCGGTGCGCCCCGGTAGGATCCCCAGTTTGTTAAGAAAAATAATATTTTGATTATAGCAAAGATAACTTAGATTTAAACCAATGCATTTAATGTTTTCAGTAGACGGACTTGTCTTATTTACAATTTCTAAATTAAAAATATTTGTGGTATTAATCTGTAAATTGTGCTTTTGTGTTCATTACTTAATTATGAATTGTTAAGAAAATTTGAAAAGTATGTTCCTAGTTCAGTTATCGTTATCATAAAAATGCACAAAATTCCCAGAAGCCCTGAAGTATCTTCCTTTGCCAAATGTTTAACCAACCGAAATACTAAGCTGGAAATATTTTGAATACCTTGAATTTTAAGTACTGAGTATTTAAAATTCATTACATTACATTGATTAAATACAGTATTTTAACCTAATTTTAATAACCATTATTAATGACTTTTTATGAAATAATACTTTAATTTTTGTCGGTAATTGGTGATTTATTAAAGAAATTCTTAAATAAAAATCTGTAGATGAAAGTCAAATTTTGATATTTCCTTTTTATAACACATTCTCTATAAGGAAATTTTCTTTATTTTAGTGAAATCATCATAAACATTTTTTTTTTTTTTATTAAACAATCATTTTATGACAACTTTCGCTAAAAGAGCATGTTTGGAACTCATACCAAATTTCATTCGTTTAGATCGCTTCGTTTTGTGTTATTGCGTTCACAGAAAACAGACATATAATTCCATCAATCGGTTTTTTGGACTCTATTAGGTGTGAATTATTAAAATTTATCAAAATTTCAAGGTCGATTTTTTTGACGATGACAATAATTTTCTCTTTTACATACTTCGCATAAGAGAGAAAAAAATGAGTCATCACCCAATTTTTAATGAATTATAATCATTATTATGCAATTTGCATATACTATTTAACTTCTCGAAAAACATTTTTTAGTCATTTCTGATTTCTGACGTAGTAGAATCTATCAGAATTCGTTACCAACCCAAACTCAATGCAGCCTTATCTTATCTCAACAAAACCTTGTAAATTCATGAATTTTAAACTAATCCACGTGTTGTTCAAGAAATTCCGTTTTCTACTCAAGCAAAAAGTGCAATGTTTTCTAAGAAAAAGCAGAGTCATTCTGTATAGCACGATCACGCCAGCAAGAAAAACTTCTGCGTGTCAAAATGTTATTCTATAAGTATGCGCCTATAACATTTCACTGGATTTTTGTTTTCTTGCATCATATTCTGAAATATATATCAAAGATAACAATTATTTTCGTAACCTTGCTTTTTGGGGTTTTCATTACATCATACCAAGTTTTTTTTTTCCTTCAATTATTTCATTCTTTCTCCAATTAGGCATGCATACAATGTTGATTCTAAACAAGGCGATATGTTTTTTAAGATCATCTTGATTTATAGTCAGTGGCGAATCCAGGGGGCTATCGGGCTGCAGCCCCCCTCTCAGAGTTAAATCAGAATTCTTGACTTTATTTAAAATCACTACAATGTTTGTTCTTAATTTCCCTTTTTTTCTAAACAAAAATAATATAAACGTGACAACATTGCTTTCTGGCTGGACAGGCTCGAAAATTTTCCTACTTTTCTAGTCATTTCACTCAGTGGCGAATCCAGAATTCGGGTCGGGGGCGGGCCGCGCCCGGCTGAGGTCATAAAAATTTTGTATCGTCATGACGAATGTCAAACCTCATAGGACTTATGTAAACAAAACACTTTAACTTTACAGACTTTTCTCACCTGACAATAAGAATCATAAAGAACACTACAATACTTATTAATATAATAATAATTTAATAAAAAATATAATGAAATAATTTAATAAAAAATATAATGAAATAACTAGACAAAAAATGTTTTCGACCGCGTCAACGCTACAAGTGGAATGAATAGAAAAGTAGGAAAATTTTCGAACCTGTCAAGTCAGAAAGCAATGTTGTCACGTTTTTATTATTTTTTTAAAAAAAAGGGAAATTAAGAACAAAGAGTTGTAGTGATTTTAAATAAAATCAAAAATTCTGGTTTAGCTATGGGGGGAGGGGCTGCAGCCCGATAGCCCCCCCCGGATTCGCCACTGATTCCACTTGTACTTGTAGCGTTGACGCGGTCGAAGACATTTTTTGGCTAGTTATTTATTTCATTGTATTTTTTATCAAATTATCGAAAGTATTGTAGTGTTGTTTATGATTCTTATTGCCAGGTGAGTAATGTCTGTGAAGTTAAAGTGTTTTGGTTTACATAAGCAATGAGGTGTGACATTCGTCATGACGATACAAAATTTTTACGACCTCGTCCCCTCTCCCCCCGAGACCCGAATTCTGGATTCGCCATTGTTTGTAGTCTTTATTTCACCGCTTTAAATTGTGATATTTCTCATGATAATTTTTTGAAAAGTGTTTATATAACCACTTTAGAGGGCATTTAGAGCTGGTTTCGGCGTAAAAACCATAACTAAATCATTTTAAACTCAAAAATAACGTGTAATTAAAGCATTGTTACCAACTCAATCTGTATGGCATACGTGAACTTTAGTGGTCGAACAAAATATGAGCAATATAAAATACACAATATAAATATAGTTGATTTCTTTTATGTTAACACAAAGAGTCTTTAATTTAAGTGACCAAAAGTGCAGTTGTAGATGACATGTCTGGTCACTTTAGAATCTTTGTTCCAAGCTTGGAAATAATGTCCCTGATTTATCCCGGCTTTGTATAAATGCCCCGGTTAATCCCGTTTTTCACTTATAACTTCACTTATATACTTCTTTAAAATTTGCATTCCAACTTTTACTCTACATAAAATTTGGTCACAAATTACAACAGAAATAAGAAGAAATAATAGCGTATCCACATCAAAAACAAGCATTTTACTCTCATAAAATGAAAAATCGTTGCCATCGAAAGAATGAAAAAAAAATAATCTCTACTAATAATAAAGGAGAATGTGTGTATGTCTGTGTGTTGGTCCGCTACAGGGCACACCGCTGAACCTAGAGCTATGAAATTTGGCACAAATATACTTTGGAGGGTGGAAATGTGCACCTAGGAGCCCTATTTTGAAATTTTAATTAGTATTTTAATTAATTAAAAATAATCGAAATTTTTTAAATTTTGGAACGTATTGCAACACAAAAACTACTTTTACACCATCTCAAATTGCAAAAAATTACCTTTTCAATGATATCAATTAAGTTACAGCACAATTTTTTCTCTAATTTTAATATTTTTTTAAATACAATTTTTGGCATAATTTACAACAATTCTTTTCATTGTCGTAACGCAATTCAAATCGTTTTGATTGTTTAAATACATATTTAATTGCGTATTCCTCTTTCATTGTTGAAAGTTGAGATATTTTCTTAAGACATTTTGCTATCATATTTTATTTCAGCATAATTTTTTAGAATATGCAAACAAAGCTCTGAGATATTTCGTTTATTGAGAAATATATCAAGTAATCTGAATGATTATGGTTGCTATGTTTTCATTCTTTTTTTCAGCATGCTTTAATCCAGCTAAAATGCCTCTGGTTATAAAATATACTGAGCCCTTTTAATGTTGAAATCGAATGTATATTTTGCAAGAGGAATAAGAAAGTGAAGATGGCGCCAACAACAGGCAATTAGATGTTACATGACATAGTCAGTTATTTAAGTTTATTAAGGGCATTCATGCAGACAATGAACAGAACAGATGCAAGGCCATTAAAAGAACATGGGTTAAATATCTACCACAATCTGAAGTTTGAAATTACGTCGCTAAAGGAACCATTAATATAAAGTGACGCAAGATTCAATTGAAATCATATTCCCGGCGAACAAGCTGGTCGCCGAAGGCGGCTAGTATAATAATAAATTAAAAACAATGTTTAAATTTTTTGAGTAGGTAGAGAGCTATTAAAATATTCACGTTGATTGTCTGAGTTTTTGCTATTTTCTTGCATGTGACAATATTGTTTGTGTGAGCAGGAAATTGAAATCATTTCGTATCAATCAATGCGCATGTACCGAATTCATCAATCAGTGCTTCTTTTTCAGTCCTTCCTAGACGAGTATGTATTCCTATTACTTACATGATTATTCTCGTGATAGAAATAAATGTTCAACCGTTACATCCAAATGATTAGCGACATTAGACATTATGAGTAGTGGCAGAAGTAGTAAAATAAGAGAAAAAAATTATTAACAGAAATAATCACATCTATGTGCAATATCATTGTTCCATACATAAAAAAAACTAGAATTCAATAGAGAAAAATTTCAGTAAATATCTGCAATTCTGGGCTACCACCCTTTATCAGTCAGCTACTGCATCAGCTACCCGATAAAAAAAAGGGGGGGATGGAATTAACACAACTAAAATGTAATTCCAACCATCTGCTACTTTTTAAGAAAACTCCGATATTCAAAATCGATTATTCATGTACGAAGAGTAAGTAAACAGATGTCATCGTGACTTGCAAACGGTGCTGTATTTGTAGAACTCTACTTTTTTCTGCAACATCTTGAGCAAACAAACCTTTTCTGTGACGTCGAGCCCTTGAGCCGAATTCCACTCTCGGAGTTTGAACTCGTCTTCGAATTCATTTAAAATGTATCTAAACATTAATGTTTCAGATTAGATTAAATTCTGGACCAATGTACACCGTGTTGTAACTCCAACCTTTTCACGTTAGAGCTTGAGGCAACATCCACTTACTGCCCGAGAAAAGACCTTTCATACCGTTACGTGGTTGGAGCATAGTACAGTTTGAATGGAACTTCTTCGTCAGATATCTTTCTTTTTCTGTAAATAGAAGAACAGAACACTTTTATCGGAACTTTTATTTTATTTTTTAAATAAAGAGCTATTTTGATAACAAGGTGGCTGAAACCAGAAACTCTTTGGCTAAATTTACATTTTTCCATCTGCGCATTTGTTTTTTCTTAATTTATCCTACTGTACTGTGGAACGTGGCTAATTTAGGCTTAGCTGACAGGATCGCATAAAAATTACATTT